>JASAMX010008724.1:0-16456 GCA_030248175.1 Microlaimidae sp. YZB2_3
CTTCGTTCAGTTACGTATTGCTCAACAGATACATCACCTGACAGATGTTAAATGTAATGAAATCCGGAATTTTAGGCCTAAAAACTTTTTTGAAAACAATATTTTTTATAAAATTAGATGATTTGAATTGTATTTATAATTTTATATTTTAGAAATGGAAGTTAATAGAAAAGTTTATAGCATAATATAAATTCGCCCAGTACTAAAATTTCACATTTTTTCAAAACGTTTTACATAAGTAAAGAAATATATATTTATAATATTGCAAAAAAGGTTACTTTTTACTTTTTTCTAAAATAATAAAAGTAACGTAATATTGGGATTACTTTTACTTTACTCGACTTTTGAAATTTCAATTATTTTTTTACTTTTACTCTTACTCAAATGTTTTTATTGCAAATATTTAAAATAATTTAAGTAAAATTCAAGTAATTACAACTACTCAAATCCTTATGGGCTTGTTGGAAAATGAATGGCACAAAATTTATTGAGCCTAACACGCTAAAAACCATTTATTTAGGCTCAAAACTTATTAAAATAAAAATTTTGATAAAATTAGCAACAAAAAAAACTTTAGGAAGAAGCTTCAGAAATCCTAAAACCGGTATTTTGTTCCGCAATTCCGATTCTAATTTACTTGTATTATACTTTTACTCTTTTACTTTTACTTTTAAGGTTGGTTCATACTTATGTAAAAATGTCCTTTGGACAAAGTCCAAAGAACAAACACAGCGTATAAACGTATGTAAAAACGTCCCTTAAACTTTGTCCAAAGGACGTTTTTACATAAGTATGAACCAGCCTTTACTTTTACTTAAAAAAATAGGTCTTTACTTTTACATTACTTAAATAAAATTTTGACTCTTACTTTTACTTTTACTTTACTTAAACAAAAAAGCACAAATTACTTTTATTTTTACTTTACTTAAATTAAAATTTTTCGGTTTAATTTTACTTAATATAATCCAAAATCATTACTTTTTACAGCACTAATAGTTACTACTTTATTTACACATTATAGCGCTAAGTTACTAAGCAAAAAATGAAAATTGGTAGTAGTATTATTATTATGTTTCAGACCATTGCGCCGCAATTTCAAAAAAGCCGCCTGAATTTTATCTTTATGTTTTAGACCATTTAATTCTTATTGCAGCCAATCTTTACTGAGGGCATATGTCACTTACGTCCGTCCAATTTTGGAATATGAAAGTCAACTATGAAATCCTTATTTAAACCAAGATATTTCTTTAATTGAGCGTGTTCAGCGTAATTTTACGCATAGTTTGTTTAAAAAATGTAATATGCGTTATGTGGACTATAAGGAAAAATTGCGAATTCCTAAAATAGATAAACTTAGTTATAGTCGTAACATTATTGATCTTACAGAGTGTTATAAAATAATTCATAGAAAACACCAATTAAACCTAATAAACTTTTCTCTTTTAATCATAATCCCACTAGAGGTAATTTTTAAAATTTAAAGTTTAAAAAACAGAATAAATGTTTGTAAATTCTTTTTTCCAAACAGAATTGTTTCAAAATGGAATAAGCTTTCAAAAGAACAAATATAAGCTACTTTAATAGTTAAATTCAAAAGGTCTAGGATTGACTCTTATTAGTGTCTAATTTTTAGACCTTTGGGTCAGTTTCTAATAACCTATAATTTTACTCCATATTGTTGTTATTTGTTTGATTTGTTATTTTTATTACCGTGATTGGTTTGCTAATTCATTATATATTTTATCATGTTATAATCGTTGATTGTTAGAAATAAATAAATAAAATAAATAAAATAACTTATCTCAGAATAATAGAATTGCAAAAAATAAAAAAACAGCATTAAGTGCAAAGAAACACGTAATTTTTACTACATGACAACTAACACTCCGTTAAAAATCGCTGCCCGGGAAAACTAGCAAAAAGGGCAGATTTCTGCGAGAAAAGTCGCACAAAATTGCGCATGTGCAATTTTTATAGTAAAATTTTCGTCAAAAACTTAGTGTACAGTCGAACGTTCTTCTTTGTTATATATTTTTATAAATGATGATAATATTGATTCGCAAATTTTTATAAAAATTATTTTGAAATTTGTTTAATTAATATGTGTTATTTATTTGGTATTTGAAAAATTTTATTTGAGAATTTTAATTACATTATGCTTTGCAAAAACTATAAAACATGTATTGTAAAATGCTTACGTACATTTTAATTAAACCTAAATACAATCCATAAATTAAAACTACATATGATCAGTTGCTTTAGAAACTAATTTGTTAAGTTAAATCAGAAATAAACTATATGATTTATTGTTTACATTAAATGAACGTGGATTTAATTAAATCCACTGAGTGTAAAATCTTTAAGCGTTGGACCCTTAAATCATTAGTTACATGTATTATTCTGAAAATCGTTACCCCTACACCTATAAATAAATATAAATAAAATAAATATATATATATAAATAAATATATAAAATAAATATATATAAAACAAATATATATAAAAATAAATACCAATAAATAAATTTGAAATTACAGTAACATTTAAAACTGAAAAACTAATAAATATTACGAGTTAAAAACTGAGTATTTAAAAATACTACAAAGATTGGCTAAATTTTACGATGGTGTTACATTAGAGTAAACGCGAAAATAAAAAAATTTACAAAATGTTACTTAATACTAGGGAGTTTTTATTCATAAAGCGCGATTAATTTGGGGTTAACAAAAAAAGGTTAATTCGACAATTTATTGGCTATGTGGAAAATGTTAACCTATTACAACCATTAAAAACTCAGAAGGCTGAGCTTATGGTGTTCTATAGCCAACAAGAATAAGGATGAGTAATTTTTTCTAATCCGATGATAATCGCGCTTTATGAATGCTGCTCCTGGATATTAGTTTACAATTTTTAAAATAATCAATTTGCTTCAACGACTTTTGTCTTTATTTATCTTTTAAATCTTTTCAGAGAAAGTATGACTGGCAAGCAAATAAAAAGAAAAATACCCAGTAAGACAGGTTATTTATGCAAAATATTAAAAGTATTAAAATACAATGTTTCAATATTTGGTACGATTAATATTCCTTTAATTTAACGTAAAGCTTGGGAAATGCGTTTTCAACGACTGTCGTTTAAAAAACACCTTAAAATACCCAAAAATTTTTGAACTAAAAACAAAAGTTAAAGTATAATATTAGTATTAAATACACATACAAATACAAATAATAAAATACAAATTATGAAACCATTAATAACACACGTTCGTACTCTGGTGACCATGTATTTTTATTGATAATTTTCATTGTTCAAAAACAATAAATCTATGGTTTTACATTTATGACATTATAATATAAGTCTAAAAAATACTCATTATAAACTTATTAGTATAATTTTGTTCTTGTTGTTTAAATAATAATACTGAAACTAAGGTTTTCGGGCTGAAATTAAGGGCGTAACCGCTCTCCGTCAGGAAGAAATAAACAATAAACGCACGAGCGAAAAAAATTTCAAAAAAAGTTTTCAGCGGTTATGTAACCAATCATTATCAAGTTGCGTCAGGTGATATCTTCTCAAAGAACGAGTGGTTACATTACCACCCATCTATTTTCACCATGACAGAATGTATCTTGAGTTTTATTGTACACCCAAAAATACCCTGTTTCTATTTTTTTGGCAATTAAAGCTCATAATAAGGTTTAATCTTTTTATATGCGTGATTTTACGATGTTTGTTTTATTTTTAAACGATAATCAGCAAGATTTTAGCAGATCAAAAAACAATGATATTTTTAAAAAGCTGATAAAACGGGAAATTTTTAAAAACTAGTTTCAGGGTGAAAAACGGTCATTCACAAAGCTAATCATTTAAACATTAATTTTCAACAGATTTGCCAGTCTTATGCATGTTAAAATTTTTGATCATCATTTAGCTGAACCCACGGCCTACCAACTGGATATTAAACCAAAAACTCCTGTTTTTATTGAATTCATAAGTGAAATTTAAAACAAAATTTCACGCTTCAGTTATATGTAATTCTTGCCTGATATCAGCGGGTAAAGCAGAGAACCGACCGCCAAAACGAGACCTTGCGTCCTTTTGTAGTTAGAAAATCCATCTTGGCCGTAATTCGTCAATGCCAGCGGGTCGCCCGACATGTAATGTAACCCGAAGCCGAAAAAACGATTTAGGGTGTTTAAAGTTGAGGCCACATAAAACTAGAAATTTGAAGCCGAAAATGGAAAACTTGGGGCCGAAAGTGTAAACTCGCTATAACCAAAAAGCTATAACTTATTCATAAGCCCCGACTAAAGCTAACGTTTTACTTTCGGTTCCAAGAACCTATTTTAGTGGCTCCAAGTTCCCTAAATTTTCCGGCATTCTTCAAGTATAACCCATTTAATTACATGAACTACTTTAGGTATAGACGAACTAACAGTTTAAATCCCCTATTTTTCAAGTACAATTAATTAAAATAAATAGTTTTTTTTTTATAAATTTTAAGAAAAACACGTAAACTTAAAAATTTTGTCCAGATAAAACTAATGAGCAACCTGAATCGTGGAGTGTAGACCTTAGTTTCCCTAAGCAGCCTAAGCAAAACCTTAAAATCAAACTAAAGTTTATATTTGGCTTGATTTTTAGGTTTTGCTTAGGTTGCTTAGGGAAACTAGGTTTCTTTATCAGTTCACGATCAGGTCATTTATAAGTATTCTTACGATAATTTTCATGAAAAATAAGGGATTTAAACTGTTAGTTCGTCTATACCTAAAGTAGTCCATGTAATTAAATGGGTTATACTTGAAGAATGCCAATATTCCTACGGCTTCAAATAAGTTCCCAAAATTTTTCTACGGCTCCAATTTAGCTGTCTTCTCCGAAGAACCCATACCGCTGAAACTGAATTAGGATTTTTGGAGACTTATGTAGAACTATTTGAAGTTTTTAAAGGCTATTTTTAAGCCTCACATCACAGCTAAGGCAATAAACCTAACCCCAAACTACATTTTTTTCGGTTCTAAAGTCCCCTGTTCCGGCTACAAGTTCTTAAAATTTATCCACCACTCCAAGCTCCTGCTGACGGTTCAAAGACTTCAAAGAGCTAAAGCCTAAACCTCATCACAAACCACTTTCGTTTACTTTCGGTTTCAAGTTCCCAAAATTTTACTAAGTTGTAAATTCCCCGCTTGCGGCTCTAAAAACCCCGTACCAAACAGACCCAAGCTGGCCAGGTAGGTGAAACCGCCGAAGGAATTCGTACATGGAATTGAAACGAAAAAGGAGAAAACGACCAGATGAACCAAAGTGTACAGAGTCGCTTGATTTGTCCGAAAAAAGTTCGCTAAAAATACATGCGTAATATTGTTCAAATTGAATTGTGTGCTGTAGTTTCTAACAAATCCGTTGTGTTGATGATTGAGAAAGACACCGCTCAATAAAATTGAGTTATAAGCCGGTAAGAACAACTAATGAAGTTGTCTCCAAAAAATTAGAGGTAGGCAGAAGGCAGTAAAAACTTCCTTAGAGGCGGATAGCAAAAATATATAATACTATATATTATATTAAGGAAAAATATGACGATTGAGTCTACAAGCGAAACAATTTGGTGCCATTTTTCGGCACTGCCATTAACTGTTGTGCGCAAAAAATGGCAAAACAACTGCTATTATTGGGGCAAGTGTCGTGTAAATGAGCACTGTTAAAAAAGCTGCATTTTTGCGCAACTGCACTACAAGCCGAACGCACAGCATTTTGAAAAAAGAACACTGCACTTTTTTTAGCAATTTTATGCGCATATACGCGTATATACTGCACATAAAATGGCACAACCGGAATGAAAAACAAAAAAATAAACTGGATAAAGAGTAAAACCCGGTAGTAAAATGTGTTTGGTTCAAACGACTTCAGTTTTAAAATTTAGTTTATTCAACTCGATTTTCCTTCTAAAATGCGAAAAAATTTAAGTATCAATTGAAATGTACGAATTGTCAAAATGCAATTACAAAATAAGCTAAAACGCGATAACATAAAACAAAAAGTGAAGCAACAACGATTTTTTTCTTTATTACACAAGAAACCAAGTAAATAAATAATTTTTTTCATTGTATTATAAAACATTCGAATAAATATAATGAAGAAATTATATTCCATTAAAAAAACACATTTTACTACTGGCTTTAGCTCATCCAGTTTATTTTTTTGTTTCTTCCGGTTGTGCCATTTTATTTGCAGTATATGCGCGCATATGCGCATAAAATTGCTAAAAAAATGCAGTGTTCTTTAAAATACTGTGCGTTCGCGTTAGCATGCCAAGATATGCGCAAAAACCATGTAACTTTTTGAACAGTGCTCATTTAGCAAGATTCGCCCAATAATAGCAGTTGTTTTGCCATTTTTTGCGCACAACAATTAATGGCAGTGCCCAAAAAATGGCACCAAATTGTTTCGCTTTTAAGACTGAGTGACATAGTTTTCCTTAATATAATATATAGCAAATATAGTATTATATATTTTTGCGGATAGTAGGCAGATGGGACTGCATCTTATGTTAAAAAATTTACATTTTAGGAGGCAGGGAAGCTAATATACATTTGAGGAAGCAGGACAACCAAATCTGCCTCGAAATCAGGCAACCATAGTGTTTAGCAATTTCTCTTCTGAAATTTATTAAAAAAGTTATTTAATTGTATAAAATAATAAAAACTATAATTTATATAAAAATCAAGAAGATTGGAAAATTTTTAGTCAACATATTTCACCAACAGAGGGACTAAATATATTGTTGTTATGGTTATATTGTTAAAGTTAATGGTTATATTGTTGTTAACTTATGTATGCGGGTGAAAGTACAACGAAAACACATATATACATTGACTTTTAATTTAATAAATACATTGACATTTAATTTGTTTTATGTAATAAATAGAAACATTAAAGAAAAAGTCGCCTTATATTAAATCTGAATTTTTCAATGTTTTTCGGACTTAAAACTTGATATTTGATTTTAAAAAGCCGTTAATATGGCGGAGTTACTTCGCTTATCTAAAATAATGATAAATTACAAAGAAATTTTAATGCGCAATGCGATAACTTATTTTGACAGACATTTTTCATGGTTACTGTGACGCTTGCGTTATACTTTTGTGTATCGTTTTGACGACGTGTGACTTAACTACTACTGTGGTATTTACAGCTGGTTAACGCATGTAAAAGTTAATCCATGTGGAGAGAAATTTATATGAATTAAGTTTTATTAATGGTTAAAAAACGCAAACTAAAACTTTTACACGTATTGTTATTACTTGGTTTTGTTTTTCTGAAAATTTCACAAAATCTGTTATCAATTTACAGGTTTTAAAGAGACTTGTTTCAGTCTTTTCTGGCATTTAGTTTTTAGTCTTATGTAGCTTTATCTATTCCATTTAATATAAGGCTTTTTTTTCAAAACTTTGTTTCGTCTTTTGCTTGATTTTCCTCGTTTTAATGCATTGATTTATGTCATTTATTAAAGATATAAAACATTAAAAAATTTACTCATTTTAAAAGAAATGTCATGGTCTCCTCATGATATGAATACAATTATTTTCATATCCAAAACTTCAATGTAATTTTAAGCAGTATACTATACAAAAATTAGGTCTGGGTAACTTCGTAAAATTTATATGGAACCTGAAAGAACCATATAAAATAGTGTGTTTTTCTTCTGTTTAAATATTTTCAGTTAGACCTGATTTAATCACTTTTTGGGAAATTAGCTTTATTTGGACTTTTGTTTTGTGCTTGATTTTTCTAGATTGATGGTTTATTTTTAAACAACAAAACCACACCATTGTAAATGGTTTTTCCAGGTTCCATACAATTTTACGAGGTTACCAATACTAGTAGTCTTTTCTTGCATTAAATTTTTTAAGTGATTGCAGCTTCATAGTAATCCATATAAAAAAGAGTTTTTTCTGTTTCGATTTTGATAAATTTCCGTCTATTGAAACATTGTACCCCGCAGCGCTCACACGTCACCCAAGATTTATTTCATTTTATTTTTTTAAATATTTTTATTGTTGCCATATGGCTGCTAATTAGTGGTAAGGATATTTTTTCGCTCTTTCCTTTGAAAATTAATAATTTTTATAAAAAGGTAAGGAATCATAATTTAAACTAAAAAAATAACCACAAGAGAATGTGTATTACTGCGAATGAAGTTACTTAATATGTAATTCAGTAAGGAAAAAAAGTGTCACACAAGTCCCCCAGTACCTAATGCGTAACTTAGAAAAAAACTGGTCGTTTTTCACATGAACAGAGGTTTAACTACGGGCAATAGAGCATATTCGAGAATGAAATTCAGGTGAGGGGGCAATTTAGCATCTACGTGCAAAAAATCAGCTCCAAATATTCACCACTAATTTTTGGGGGACCCCCAAAAAAAAAACAAACAAAAGTTAAGCAAATTAAGCTTTTTAGTATGAAATTCAGGTATGTTTAGCAAAAGTTTTTAGGTTTTTAATATCAGAAAAATATGGGTAATATTTTAGTTATGTAAAATGTTTAGATTTTTAATTGGCTAAAAAACTATTAAAGGTTTTGTTGATTTCGATGACGCCATCAACAACGGTTAACCGCGCAGTGACTTAACCCATTTAATATAAGGGAAAGAGCGCTCCGCGCTCTTCCCTGATTACCAGGCGTAATTAAATTTTTTTATTATATGTAGTCGTAAAAAAATTGTTTCCATTTGACGGCATGACTGCGGCAAAAATTAAACCACTGGCTTTCAAAAAGTTAGAACTTCTTTTTAATAGCAAGAATATATACCACAAGAAAATGTCCGACTGTAGACTAAATTGTTGACGAAAATTTTGCTAGAAAAATTCCTTTGTGCGACTTTTCTAGCAAAAATCCACAATTTTCTGCTAGTTTTATCGCGCTGCAATTTAAAAACAGTATTATAGTTTTCTTGCAGTGAAGACTGTGACTTCTTTTACACTTAAGAATGCTTTATTTACAACTGCGATTATTTTTCATTAAAAGGGTAAAATTTTTTAAAGCTTAAATTAACTAATTTTTGTATACTTTGTGAAAAGGCATAAAGTAAAAAAACATCTGCATTCTAATTCGTTTTATTAAATAAAACGTCATTTGCACAATATTATTTGGTCCTTTCATGTCATCTTTAAAATAAGTTGTAAATAAATAAGTATTGAGTACTTTTAAATATGGGCTTTAGGTTTTTTTTAACAATTTGTACTTTATCAGCAAATTAACGGTGTTTATACATCAATCGGAGGATTTTTAATTAAATGTGACATTTCTTTAAGTGATTTAATTAATAGTGTGGACATTGGTGAATAAATTTTAAACTGATCAGCTGTTGTTGTAATATGATGTGAAATTGATGCAGTATTGCTAAAACTACATTGTATTTATTTTTTATGTATCAAATTAAAAAATATCTTTCTTTCTATTAAATATTTCCGGCACTGCAAACCTAAAAGGTAATTTGAATTATAAAAAATAGCTGTTATAGCCTTAAAAATTAAGTTTAAAGAGCCTCAAAATGTTATATAGTGTTTGTTATTACGTCATATATGTTTTGCTCTATGGAAATGGTTGTGGGAGCAGCTGTTTTAGCCAATTAGCTCTTGGGAAAAAATTGACCTCCAATGAATAAGAAATCTTCAATTTTTTCCCTAAGCGCTAATTATCTAAAAGTGATTCTATGTATAACGTCGTAACTCTAAGATATTTTACACTAAATCACTTCTGTTTAAATGGGAGGATTTTGACCATCGTGGTAAAATTATTATTGTTATATTTTGTTAATACCCTTAAAAAATTTTCACAAACTATTTAATTTTTCAATTAGAAACGCATTTTAAAATTAATAATCTACTTATAATTTCACGCTTAATTATTTGTTTGTTTATTTGTTAATCTGGTTTTGTGAGTTTGTTTGTCACACTTTATATTTTTGTTTATATCACCTTTGACATTTACATGGTGTGCCTGGCCGTTTTTTTATATAGGACTTTTTAGTTTTTTAGTTTTTGGTATAAAAATATGATGTAAAAATTTATTTGTAAAGTTTATAAAATATAAAAAATATATGTGATATAAACATAAATTTATCAACGTGGTTTTCAATGCATATTTGTGGTTGTATTCAGGGGAAACTTATCCCTGACCTTTTTAAACAAACACCCAGCAGCAAATAGATTGAATTTTTTTCTCGCAAAAGATTTTTTCTTCCTAGATATGGCTATAATATTGTCATTATTTGTAATTTAATTGTAGTAAAATTGTGAACATTAATTAAAAACATGTTTCTGCACTATTTTTATATACTATTATTATTTCTATTACAGTATATAATTACTATTATTACCATAGTATAGGTAATTAAGTACATATTTAATTATTTCATAAAATTATAAAAATGTAAAAATGTTAGTAGCGAGCATAAATGAACACGGTCACCTAAGCTAGGGGGGGTCTTTACCCTGGGTAGATGACATTTCAAAATCTAGGAGGAGGGTTCTAAGGAGGTCTAACTTTTCCTGGCTTTTTAGGGAAGTCGACCCGAGGTGGAAGATTTTGAAACCTAGAGGGGGGTCAGGTGGGATCCAATGTCCAAAGCAAAATACTTTTACACCATTAAAGGTTTAATAATTATTTTTTATAACATAATACAACATTTTATTGAATAACAAGCGATATTTTGACATAAAAATGGTGTAAAAACACGAATTTGTAATAAAAATTCACGTTTTTGGAAGCAAAATTAGTATAAAAAAGTCGTTTTTGGAAGCAAAATTAGTATAAAAAGTACTTAAAATTTTTTTGAAAGGGGAGGGGGAAATTTTAAATTCTAGAGGGGGGCCAGGGCCAAATTTACAAGACGCACTTACAAACAAATGTTACTAACCTTTTAGTGCCACTAGGATTAGGGCAACATTAAGAGAAGGTGGGAAACCTTATTTACTAGACTTCCCTAATCTTAGTGTCACTTAAAGCCACCCTAATCTGATTCGAAAAAAAATTAAAACTTAGGCAATTATTTTTAAAATCAATTTTTCAGATTTGAAGGAATACAAATAAAACAAAACTTTAAAAAATTTAAAGCCCACTAAAAAAGCTAACAGGGAAAGTTAAAGTTTTTGTTTAAATCATTTCCTATTTCCTAAATAATCGATACAAGCATTTTTGACCAATTAAAAAATTAAAAAATTTTATCATGGATTACAATAGTATAAACAGCAAACGGAAAATCGCTAGCACGCAAAAACGTCGACTTTAATGACAAAAAAATTAAAAATTTTGGCAGTTTTAAAGACTTATACAACCGTTTGTTATTTATTAGTTTTTAAATACATGTTTTTAAAATTGTTCATAAATTTTTAGATTTTTAACATTTTGAATAAAATAATATAGCTAAAACATTAATGTTTTATTTTCAAAATCTTGATATAGCTAAGAATTATAACCAGGAATATCTAATATGTAAGATTTATAACTAGGAATCACTAATAGGTACTGTTGTATAAAGTTATGAGCTTAAAACAAATTTAAAATTCTGATTTGTAAGTTTAAAAAAATACGGTTAAACAATGTTATTAATTTTTGAGATGAAAATCGTTGGATTTAAACAAAACTAATGCTGATTTCGATATAGAACTCAACAAGTAGTTTTAATTAAATTTAATAATTTTAATTATTAAGGTGTGATGTTATGTTAATTATTATGGTGTGCTTTAATTCACCATAGGTGGCCATAACAGGGTTGGAGGCTTTTTAACTTTAAAAAAATTACACATTTAAGACTCCTCCCAGATTTTCGGGGTATTTATTTTTATCTCCGGACGTATGAGATATTTGTGTTGTTTTTTAAAATCCTGCTGTACTCATCCCCAAAAATTTCGACCGGTGGTTGAAAAATTAAAAAAATTGTTTTTTTTAATATGATCATAAAAAATGTCATTAAGAGTTTTAACAATAAAAAAATCTCAAAATTCTAAGAATCCGTGAATTAGATTTCTGCTTCTGAATGATGCAGCATTTATAAATTTTTATCATTTTTAGTTTGAACTGAAACAGGGATAATTTTGGCTGAAAAATTTTCGGCGTAAATATAACCTATAAAATCTCACCAAGTTTTATATGGGTCACCAATATTGGTTCAGCGGCCCCTTCAACTATGAAATAAAACTAAACAGCTCGAAGTTGTTTCAAAGCATATAGATCTAAAAAATGTCTACAAAACCTTCGGAAAAAAGTACGGCTAGAATTTTTTTAAAAAATTGCAAATAAATAGAATAACCATTGCGTTTAGTCCAAATAAATAAAATAGCGGTATGAAAATTGCGTAACGATTTACCCCCGATATTTGTTGGACTTTTTGTTCCAAGCAAAAATGCACATTTATGCAAATTATTGCGAGCGCAACAGGCTGCGCACTTTTGAATTTGCATTATGCATTGTTTCAAGAGAAACAATAGTTTTATCGAAATCCTATATTGTATTTAATGAAATTAATTTTGTAATATATTATTTTGAATGTTTTTCCAAAATAGACAACAATTTTTTTGTAAAACGGTTATTTTGTTGTTTAATATTTAAGTTAGGGACGCTTTTGGGGAGGTACGCACCTCCCTAGCGTTTTCCCACTTATCTGCTAGTGTCACTTACCATTAGGGATTCTAGTAAATACAACACTTCACTAAACTGCTAAGGAACACTTGCAAGCTAGTGGTCCTAAGCTGTTAGGGCTTCAGCTAAATTTGGCCCCAGGGGTAAAAAATTTAAAAATTTGGGAGAGGAGGGGCTGGATTTTTTTCTAGTGTGCCCTAAAAATTTCGAGGCTAGGGGGGTGGACCCTATGCCCCTTGTTTATCTATGGTAGCAAGAGTAAAACAAGTGGATTGTGTGACTGCAATTGTATGTTTCAGTGATCAAAAAGCTTATTAAAAATTACTCTCACCTGGAAGAACAAAGACTGGGAAGTAGGACGAACTTTGAACTCTCCTAAGAGAGGGATGGAAAAAATTAGAAAGGATTTTACTAAAATGTAATTGTGCTGAACTGTTAGTTTTAAAAACAGAAAAAATGTATTTAATGTTTTTAATGCTAAAAAGATTGGAATACAAGTATGCTTCTATAAACTTAAATTGCTTTCTTGAATATTTGTAAGATATTTTAAAATATTTTAGATTATTTTAGGAGGAGTAACGAGGAGATATGGGGTAGAGAGTGGAGGTAAAAAAAAGCTGGAACTTTTCGAGTGCATATGTATCAAAACAAACCCTGGCTGCAGTCTTGTTTAAAAAAAAATTAAAATGAAGACCTGTGCACTTCCCCTGGTGTTTTGTTAGGGGGTATTCTTAAATGTATTCTTAGGTGTTTATATATCTCATGATATGAAATTCTCTAAGCACTGTGAAATTACAGCAAAAAAAACCATGAGAGTGACATCACTAATTTTAGAACATTCAATTCAAACTCTAGAAATAATCTTCTCAGAACGTATCATTCCTATGTTAGACCAATTCTGGAGTACGCTAGTGCAGTTGGGAACCCTTATTTACAAAAAGATATAAGCATTTTGGAAAAACTGCAACAAAATTTCACTAGAAGATTGTTTTATAATTGCAAGTTGTTACCTGTTGGTTATAACCAAAGACTGGATTACCTAGGTTTAGAAAGATTAAAGGACCGAAGAGACAAAATTGATTTATTTAAGTGCTTCAAAATTATACAAAGCTTAAACAATTTTTAAGCCAATGATTTTTAAAGTTTAACCTGCAGCCCACCCGTGGTCATCCCTTTAAATTGACTGTTGAAGAAAGCCGAATTAATGCTAGGAAATTTTCTTTTGCAAATAGGGTTGTTACACCTTGGAACAATCTACTTCAAGTAACTGTCGATTCTTTGATGCATTCAAAAAAGTTTTACAACTGACTTAAATAAGCGCTCTTTTTGAGCCTTTAAAGTCATTTTAGATAGCTTTTGATATTTTGTTAGAATTACACTTTATATTGGCGACGATTAAGTCGCCAAATTGATAAAAAAAGAAAAAAAAGAAAAGAAGTTGAAAAAAGAAATTGGAATGATGATACAGTAAAATTAAACTATGCATAGACTATGCTTAGTAAAATATTAGTTCTGTTATCTGATCATTAGGAAAAAAATGAGTACAGGGGGCAATAAAAAAGGGGTAACGCAAGGGAGAAAGAGAAAAATTGTTATAGAGGGCGTCTCCAAATTGTGCACAATGAAAATGAAATGAAATGAAATGAAAATGAAAATGGTGTTCAAGTAGACTATTATTTAAAAATTCAAAAACTGTTATGATTGTATAATTCAGATCTGTGCACTGTTCCCTCCCCTGGGGTTTTATTGGGGAGGGGGCAATTTCAAAACGGGGGGGCACAGGAAAGCAATAAATTTTTTTAAACGGGGGGAAGGGCAATAAAACGAGGGGCAAGCAGGGGAGAAAGAAAAAAAAAGAAAAAAAGGAAAAAAGAAAAGAGAACAAAAAAGGCGAAATTTAAGTAAAAATAGGTCTAAATTTGCTTAAAAAGCATTAAAATAGGCTAAAAACTAAAATATTCAAAAAATATTAAAAAAATAAATATGACGTTTGGTCAAAAAATTTTTAAACCAATGGACTTGGGAATTGAACTGAGTTTTTTTTAATACGAGTTTGATTATTTTGTGTGTTTTTTTTATCTAAAAGTATCCTGAAATTTATGAGTTGATGTTTTTGAAAAGGTAATTTCATTTATTTTTTTATGTTTAAGAACGAAAATTTTATTTTGCTCAGTTTATTAATTTTATTTTTTACAATAAAATCACAGTGTCAAGCAAAGCGAATTCAAAAAAAGTGAAGATTGGGAACGGTATTTTGAAAAAAATTGCTTTTCAAAAGTTTAAAAATACTAAACAAGCAATTGATAATTATAATTGTACGGTAAAATTAAAAAAAACTGGACGAGGACATAACAAGAAACAATTCAAATAAAAAATCTTGGCGTTGTAAACTTACTGTTGTAAACTCTGGTGCCCAAAATAATCCCAATGCTAACATTTAAAAACATAGCCGATTCAGGAAGTTTTATGGGTGAACACTGCATGTAGTGAACACTCTAGCGGTAAAGGTTACCAACATCGTTATTAATGTTGGACAAAGAGTCTTAACCATAGGGGTGAAACATTTTCGCCCTTCCTGGCTTGTCTTAGCGCCTGCCCTTTGCATAATCTGCATAGGGAAGATAAGTTTCAGGTTATTCAACAACAACAACAGGAAGTTTTATTAAAAAATAAAATAAAAAAACAAAACTTCTCAACAACAACCGGTTTTATCAGCTTTTAAAAAAATTATTTTTAATGTTGCGATGGCGAAAAATCAGAACCTGTTTTCGCGCGGCCAATTTTACTTCTATTTTAAAACATATCTTATGTAATCTCATAAACTCATAAGTTTTTTTATAAAAAAAAAATTTATTACACTGTAGGGTAGTGCATTTAATTTCGGCACTTTTCCAAATTGAGCATTTTTTAATTTGGACTACATCTTTGGTAATACTGGACGGAATACGACGTTTGATAGCTCAAATGAGAGCTAATTATATGTAAATGACTGTCGTGAGCTTTTTACTTGTTATGTTATGATATTTTTATGTGAAATTGTGTGATTTATAAAAAATAAAATTGTTACTCGTTTTTAGAACATGGGCATTTCACGAATACGCAATAAATTGGTTTAAAAATTAAACTTTCCTGGTAAAATTTAGTCTATTTTCGTAATTTTTAGTCCCTGTGGTTCTACGTTGCGTCTGTGGTGAGCAATCGTTTCGTTATAAAATAAAATAGTGTAATTTCGGCACACATATTGCTGTAGGTAAAAACGGGTTGAATTAAGTGGTCGGGTGTTAAATTGTAGTTGTAAATAGTTAAAAGACAACGTTGAAACGTGTATGGGTCATAGCACTGCACTTAAACTCGATTAAGGGGGTCCTTTTAAAAAGTGCCGAAATTAAATGCACTTTTTTCCCAAATTTTGCTCATTTTGATACTATTTGGCATTTTAGCTGTAACTTTTTGCCAGTTACACGTTGAACACCAAGTAGAAGCTTAAATTAAAGAAAATTGTCTGGAGATAATGATAGGCTTTTAAATTTTTAAAAATAATGATTTTTTGACTAAGAAATAATCGATTGTTTGTAAAGTGCCAAAATTAAATGAACACATTTAATTTCGGCAATTTTCTATTTTTTTAAAAACTGATTTAATTAAAAAAAAACTACTTTCGTACATTGAAACTTTTGTGACGCAACGCAGTATTGTGAAAGCTTCAAAATGAGCTATCAAACATGAAAATCGGGCCATACAGTGAAAAGTTACATTGGAAAAACAAAAAAATGCCGAAATTAAATGCACCCCAGTTTTATTTATTTTTTGTAAT
>JASAMX010008725.1:0-10599 GCA_030248175.1 Microlaimidae sp. YZB2_3
GTTTCTGAAGCGTTTTGTCATAATTTTCTAAATTTTATTTCAAAGCGTTGATAATGATTTTCTTCCTTTGTTTCTGTGTTTTATGTTTCTGTCTTTTAAAAGTTGTACTATAAATAAACGGTTTAACCAAAACTGTCAGACACAGTATTTTTGCATAGCTTTTGTGTAACAGTCTGACCAAAACATTCAGACCCAACATTTTTGCATAAAAAAAAAATTTACAAAACATTTTGTTTCAGAAACAAACCAAAAACTACTAAATAAAATTCTTGTTAATTGAGAAGACAAAAAATTGGTTTTCTCTTGTTACAGAGTTATTTATTTTAGCGATGGAACATAATACTACAATTGCTCTAACTACCACTACTACATCTACCACTACAGTTACTACTACATCTACCACTACAGTTACCACTACTTCATCTACCACTACTACATCTACCACTACAGTTGTCCTCAATCCTGCTACCACTACAGTCGCTCCCATTACTACTACTGCTGAACTTCCAGGTACTACCACAGTTGCCTATAATATTATGAGTACTAGTGCTGTAGCTACAACTAATGTAGCACGTACCGTTACCACAACCACAAAAAGTAACAACAAAGAATTTGTGCGTTTTTATACAAACGTTTTTTTTACTTACTGATAACAACGAAAACTCAAATGCGAAAGTCTAAAAAAGTGTTAAAAAAGTTTTACAAAAATGTTGAATATATTCCTTAAGTCATCCAAACATTTTTTTTCTTTTTTATTGCTAACGTGCAATTTTCACTTTTTAAAGACCACTTCAGCGCGGTGGCGAGAAGGTGGCAGGTGATGGTGGTGGAGAAAAGCCCTCCTTAAGTCAAAAACCATTCAATATTTTTTTAACTAACCATTTTAAGGGTAAAAAAATAAGTGATCTATGGTTACTTCACTAGTAGTATATAATTGGGTTTTTTTAATATTAAAATACCCAAGAAATTGTTACCTCTATCTGTGCTCAGTTTGTTTTTTTGTAAACACTCGAACTCCCAGCAGGAAATTTAACACTTTAAGCTATGAAGGTAAATTTTAAAGGTTTTTTTATATTTCGAGCACAATATCTATATAAGGCCGAGGTTGTGGCACAGGGGCAAAACGCTCGTCTTGCATACTGAAGTTCCCTAGATCGAGTGTGACTGAGACAAGGAATACATTTTGATAATATTAATATTTGTTAATATTGTTATATGCAATAATTGGTTGCGAAATTAGTGCTTAGTAACATCGGCCTTGCGTATCCTGCTTTGTACAAAATAAATAAAATTTAAACTTCAAGTTTTTTACATATAGAAAAAAGTAAATAAGTAAAAAGAAAAAAAAAACAAAAAAGAGTAAACATCATAAAGTAAACTCTGCAACTTAAAAAACAATGAAAATATATTGACAGAGCAGTTGTTTTGCCATTTTATGCGCACAACAATTAATGGCAGTGCTCAAAAAACGGTACCAAATCATTTCGCTTCTGAGACTGAGTGACATATTTTTTTCATCCCCATAAGAGAGCACCACACCCAATTTCGGTTTAGAAATACAAAAATAAATGTCGGATAGTGTTTTAAAATTAGTTTTTATTAATGAATTTGATTTTAAAAAGGTGCAATTGGCATCAGGTGGCAATTTTTTTCATTTTGTTTCGCTATACTTTGTCTTTTTATATTTTAATCTTATTATCATCTTTTCCCGTAATTCCTTATTTTTCCTTAATATAATATATAGTATTATATATATTTGACAACTTCTGACTTTTTCCATTTTACTGACCTGATGAAGGTGATACAATCAAAAATATATAAAAATATATTTTTTTTTTTATACTCCCTCCTTTTTTTTTTATGGCAAAAGACAATTTTTATTTTTATTGATGTCGACATAAGAAGAGCTTTGTTCGAAGCATAGCCATTTTCATTACATTTAAATATATATTTTAGAGATATAAATATATAAATATACAAATACCCTATAAAATAAAAGAAAGAAAGAAAGCTAGAACACAAGAAAAAACAAAAAATATAAAAAAAACACAAAAAAACTCTCTAAAGACAAACTACTAATATATAACACACAACAATATAATAAGAAACTATAATAAGAGGAACTACAACTAAGAGAAAGAACTAAAAAAAAAAACAAAAATTTTCTTTTATTGTGTTTTTTTTATTTTTATTTTTTTTTTTTTTTTTTTCACTTTCCATTTCCTTTTATTTTTATTCTTTCATCCTTTGACCCATAAGAAGACAATAAGTCAATAATTTTCTTATATATTATGCTTCATTAAATAATTTAGACAACGAAGCTACTATTTGAATCAGAGATGTTTATAAGCTACACTACAAACAACGAGCAGGCGGAGGCGTTGTGGTTTCGTCCGATCTGGCGTCATCAATTCTGCATTGCGCCAAAAGATGCAGCAATCATCTCAATTGTTTCACATTCAACTTCAACATCGTTAACAACACTTGCGATCTGATTAAGACCTATTTAAGCCCCATTCTGGGAGCACCAGATTGGAAGCACGGAATAAGGCTTTTATGAGAATTGACTTTAGTGATAAAGTTTTATTAAGTTTTAATAAGCATAAGTTAAAACGTAAACGCAGGATTTAAAAATTAACCAAGAACAAAAACCAACCAAAAAGAAATTTTTAAGATTTTTTTTGAAGATTTGTTTTTTCTTGATGTACAAAAAGACTGATATATTACTAATATGTAATTTTTTGATAATCAATTTTATTCATTATTTTTATGCTGTGTTGTGTTTTTAATTGGCAAAATACACAAAAGGATTCAAAAAAATTTATTTGCTAATAAGAATAAACAGTTTATAGCAGGAGTTAAAGAGCAAAAGTATATAAGAGCAGTCATATAAACACAATTTCGTATTGAAAACTATACCATGTACTTGAGAAATAAAAAATACTTGGGTAATAAAAACTTGCCAAGTTTATTTAATAATGATAGATTTTTAGAAGCTTTATTTACGTCATTTGTAATGATTTATTAATGTAACGGTACCATATTTAAACCTTACTGCAAAAGTTGAAATTAAAATAAAGTTTAAAGAAAATTTTCAACTTCAATTCAATTTAATTCAACTTGAACTTCAACTTTAATTTCAATTTAACAGTGTAACATGTTGTGTGATTTAAAAAAATGCAAAATATAAACTTTATTGAAGTTATAATAATGTGGATATTAATGTTTAATTTTGCAAAAAAATTAAATATAAAAATTAAATTGAAAAGTTGCTGCTATGGTATCAGGTATAAACAGCTGAATTACAATTAGTTGTCGAAGCACATTACTACATTAGACTGTAAAATATAAAAAAATAAACGTCGTGTTCAACAAGGAAAACAATACAAAAAATAACCTTTGCTTTAACTGTAAGTGCTTTGACAAAAAAATTAATAAAAATTTTTATTTAAACCTTATTTTGATTTCAACTTTTTCAACTTGTGCGTACTCAAGCTTTTCAAAAGCAACTTGCTTTAAATAAAACGCTGGCAGCTCATCTGGTGTTTGCGAAAACTTAATTGGCAGTGATTGTAATTTTCTTAATACGACTTCATTTGAAAATTTAACACTATGAATTCCCACATTATTTGGCACTCTATTAAGAAAATATGGTAATTTCTTATTGTCGACAGTAAGCACAGAGCAAAAAAATTTTTGGAAAATTTTACATTTTTCTTTTGTGTTATTTGTAAGAAAACCATCATCCCGCTTTATAGGTCCAATAACTGACGATTTTTGCTTAAACTTTTTGTAAGGAAAAAAGTAAGTTATATGTACCAAAAAAATTGCCCAAGGATAAATTTTGCAACCTTTAAAAATTTTTATCGTTCATTTCAGCAATATTTATAGCCAGTTTTTTCTCTTGTTTACCGAAGTTAATGGCACGCGCCTTAATTTTGGCCACTATAAAAAAATATTAAACCTCCACTGATCTTTCAGTGTAACAGAAATTTTTAAATTTTACACTGGAATAGCAAAAATAGCTGTCGTTTGATTTTTAGACCAAATCTTGGCCCGATTATAAGAACCAGAAAAAACTTATCCAAAAAAATAAAAAAACTGTGGCCAAAATTAAGACAGCTACCCTAGTGAAAAAGTAGTCATAACTTCTATAATATTGAACCTATTTTAAAAAACAAACTATTGTTTTATTTGGATTTAAACGAACAACAAATGATATTATCAGAATATTATATTTTTCTCATAGTTATTATGTAGTATCTCACCTTGCAATTACACTTAGAAAAAAAAACAAATAATATCCAACCAATAAATTCTGATAACACAACTTTGTTGTACATGTATTTTCAGTATTTGGTAGTTTTTGAGAAAAAAAATCATATTTTCAGAAGCGCGTTTTAAAAACACGCACATTAACTTTATAAAACGCACCAAATTTTCTTTTTATAACTTGGGACAGACTTCAATATATTAATAAATGATTTTTGCGAGCGGAACTTAAACTCAACGGCACTGTAGAAGCGACAAAGCGGTCGCGACAGCCGCCGCGCGGAATAATTATAAAAAAATAAATAAAAAAATAACGGAAATGCCTATTGTATTTTGAATTAATTTTATAACGCGGCTTGAAGTCGGTGAAAAATACAACTAGAGTGACATTGGATGTTTTGAATTTCGTTTTTGATTTAAACGTAGCAAACTGAGTCAATTATTTTTGTCATTTAAATAAGATGGGCGAAAATCTTATGCATCTAATATTTATTCTATATTAAGATGTTAATATCATATATTATGACAGAAAGTAATTTTTCCATACTTTTTAATGTCTTTCTGCACATTAACTGACGTTTTCAGATATGAATTGGTATAATTTTTATTTTTATTTTTTTATTTTAACCATTTCAAGTATTTAGAAATGAATTTGAACTGAACTGCTGGCATTAATCCAACAACATTCAGTGTTTAAGTAATGTCGCTTTCTGGTGACATTTAAGTTTAGTTAAGGAAGAAATGTTTATTGTTTCATAAATAGTTTTTTTGAATTAATTACTGTTGCATTCCACGTTTTATATATAATTTTTTAAGTATTGAATAACTTACATATTTATTGTTTCATACATAAAGTTTCAATCTAATGTGTCAAAAATGTTTTTTTATCCCTGTATATTAAACAACTTCCATAATTTTGTAATTTATTCATGCATTTTAATTAATCGATTGAAGTATTATCTCACATATTACGATAATATTACATAATTCTGATACGATGTCGTTTAATTTGCATGCATTATACGGTGTCGTTTATTTTAAATCAATCAATTACGGTATTATTTCACATATGACGGTAATCTCATATAATTTGCATACGGTGACGTTCAAATTACGTGAACATATTGTCACACGCAGCCAATTAGTCGTTATGCATGATTTTCAGTTCAATAATAATGCGTACAGTAGAACGAACGTGCTATTACTATTGCGAACGCACTTTCCAATACTCAATCTTACTACATGAGTTTGATCGATTATTAGGTGTATCTGATTTAATTTCGGCCAGGCCTTAATTTCGGCCACCAATTTAGGGTGTTAAAAAATTGGCTTATTTTTAAAACACAAAAGAACTAGCACAAAAATAACTGGATTAATGTTGAATAAAGTGTTTTTACAAAAGTTTTTTTTATTTTTGTTATTCTGCATTATCAACATTATTATACGAAAAGTGATTTTTTTGTGATTTTCTTAACTGTTGCTTTGTGTTTAGAACGAAGCACAATATAACCTTAAAATATCTTCTATTTAAGGCTCAAAGTTGTTAATTTTCATGTTTTGATAATTTCTTTAAAATCACTTTGCAACGCGTTTAACTAACTGCGAATTTTAAGATTCCGTTAATTTCGGCCACCCTAAAATTTAGGTGAAAAAACCTGCCGTTTTTTACTGTTTCTAAATATCATCGTACTATCGTATTTATACAGAGTTTTTTTGCTAGTTTTACTTTTTTGACGTTTTTTAACCCAAAAATAAAAATTCAACAAAAAATACAGGTTACTTAAAAAACATTGTTTTTTAAGGTTTTGACATAATTATTTAAAGTCTTGCTAATAGCTATAAAACTTTGCAAACGGGAAAAAATTAAGTTATATGTACCAAGAACAATACCTAAAGATAAATTTGCAACCTTTAAAAGTGTTTATCGTTCGTTTTAGCAATAGTTATAGCCAGTTTTTTCCAGGTGGCCGAAGTTAATGGCACGCGCCTTAATTTCTGTCATTACAAAAAAATTTTAAGCCTCCACTGATTTTTATGTGTAACAGAAATTTTAAAATTTTGCACTGGGATAACAAAACTAGCTATCGTTTGATTTTTAGACTAAATTTTGGGTCGATTGGAAAAACCACAAAAAACTTATTTAAAAAAATAAAAAAACGTGGCCGAAATTAAGTCTGCTACCCTAATCGTATAAATTAAATAAATAAATAAGTATGTTTATTTCTTTACTGGTATTATATCATATAATAAATTACATGAAATACACTTATGCAGCGATGAAAAAGGGAACATACATACTAAATGCGTAAAATACATAAAAACAGTAAAAAGCAAAGTACACAATTCTAGATACATTTAAAGTTAACACAGATAAAAATGTTTTAAATTAAACTCAACGGCATTGTAGAAGCGACAGAGCGGTCGCTCGCCGTGCAGAATAATTATAAAAAAAATTTGAAAAAAAAATAACAAAAATGCCCATTGTATTTTGAATTAATTTTATTAAGTGGCTTGAAGTCGATAAAAAGTACAGAATGGAGTGACATTAAATGTTTTAAATTTTGTTTGAATTTACACGTTACGAACTGAGTCAGTTCATTTTATAATTTACATAAGATGGGCCAAAATCCTATACAAAATCTTTAATATTTATTCCATATGAATATATTAATATACAAAAACATAGGTAAAAAACATATATTATGACATTACGTAATTTTTTCATGATATTGTAATATATTTCTTCACAACAAATGACGTTTTCAGATATAAATTGGAATATTTTTATTTTAATTTTTTTATTGTAACCATTTTAAGTATTCGAAAATGGATTTGAAATAAACCGCTGGCATTAATCCAACAACATTCAGTGTTTAAATAATGTCGATTCCTGGTGGCATTTGAGTTTAGTATTTTGTAGTTTATTTAAAAAAAATTGGAGTTGGCGCTAAAACATGTTCAGAATTAAAACTGTTACAACAGTTTATTATTCAATTTAACAAAAATATTTTCAGGCATTAATTAATGTATTTAGTAACTTTTTACTGTTTATAACGCCTCTTGTGGGTTTTAAACGCGTCAAGTATAGAGTTATATACCAAAAGATAAATAGTTAACTTATTTTAAGAAAATATAGTTCTTATACATTAACTTTAATATAAACAGTGCATGACGTTTAATTTTCTGTATTCTGGATTAAAAGTTATTAGCTTTTATTGTTAAAAGTTTTGTACTAATATTTTTTATGATTGATGGTATTAAATTTCTACAAAATGTCAGCCATCAATCATTCACAAAGTTTTTTTTCAAAACTTTAAGCTTAATTACCAATCTTAATTCATTCTTAATGACAGGTTTTTAATTTTTAACCTAACACTAGGCAACAAGTGTGTAATAAATGAAGTTAATTTGCTTTTTATAGCAATTTAAATTGAACACTGATGTTTTTTATGATTAATGATAATCATGATCATCAGGGAAGAGCGGGGAGCGCTCTTTCCCTTATATTAAATGGGTTAAGTCACTGCGCGGTTAACCGTTGTTGATGGCGTCATCGAAATCAACAAAACCCTTAATAGTTTTTTTAGCCAATTAAAAATCTAAACATTTTACATAACAAAAATATTGCCTATATTTTTTGATATTAAAAACCTAAAAACTTTTGCTAAACATACCTTAATTTCATACTAATAAGCTTAATTTGCTTAATTTTTTTTTGTTTTTTTTTTGGGGTCCCCCAAAAATTTTTCCCTGTGGTAAATATTTGGAGCTAATTTTTGTCACGTATATGCTAAATTGCCGCCTCACCTGATTTTTATTCTCGTATATGCTCTATTGCCCGTAGTTAAACCTCTGTTCATGTAAAAAACGACCAGTTTTTTTCCAAGTTACGCATTAGGTACTGGGGTACTTGTGTGACACTTTTTTTCCTTACTGAATTACATATTAAGTAACTTCATTCAGTAATACACATTCTCTTGTGGTTATTTTTTTGGTTTAAATTATAATTCCTTACCTTTTTATAAAAATTACTAATTTTGAACGGGAAAAGCGAAAAAATATCCTTACCACTAATTAGCAGCCATATGGGAACAATAAAAATATTTTAAAAAATAAAATGAAATAAATCTTGGGTGACGTGTGAGCGCTGCGGGATACAATGTTTCAATAAACGGAAATTTATCAAAATCAAAACAGAAAAAAAGTCTTTTTTTTATGGAATACTATGAAGCTACAATCACTCAAAAAATTTAATGCGAGAAAAGACTGGTCTAGGTAACCTCGTAAAATTGTATGGAACCTGGAAAAACCATTTACAATGGTGTGGTTTTGTTGTTTAAAAATAAACCATCAATCCGGAAAAATCAAGCACAAAACAAAAGTCCAAATAAAGCTAATTTCCAAAAAAGTGGTTAAATCAGGTCTAACTAAAAAAATTTAAACAGAAGAAAAACACACTATTTTATATGGTTCTTTCAGGTTCCATACAATTTTACGGAGTTACCCAGACTTAATTTTTGTATAGTATACTGCTTAAAATTACATTGAAGTTTTGGATATGAAAATAATTGTATTCATATCATGAGGAGACCATGACGTTTCTTTTAAAATGAGTAAATTTTTTAATGTTTTATATCTTTAATAAATGACATTGAATTCAATGCATTAAAAGGCGGAAATTCTAGCAAAAGACGAAAAAATGTTTCGAAAAAAAGCCTTATATTAAATGGAATAGTATAAAGCTACATAAGTCTAATAACTAAATGCCAGAAAAGACTGAAACAAGTCTCTTTAAAACCTGTAAATTAATACGTTCTCTAAGTATAGTTGGCGCGGTGCCGTGGGTTAAATTGCAGTGTGGCACCCCGCACCACCGATAATTACCGGCGCGTGGCGCTCCCGCACCACCGACGCTTATTATCATTTTTTAATAAATAAAACTTTGAATTAATTTTGTCATCAGTAGTGCAAGAATTAAAAAAAGTATTCTATTGTTTTTGCCGTTTTCCGCGCGGTTGAAACAGATGGCGCTGGGAACTGGTTCCGTTTCTGCCACCAATTAAAACCCGTCTGCTTTTTTTGTGCGGTTTCTATGAGGGGATGTTGGTTGTCTGCTCTGTACAATCCTTATTGTTGCCAAAAGGCTGTTATTGTGCGGTTGGAATTTTTTATTTGTCTATTTTTCAAATTTTTTATTTTGATCAATAAATCGATAACAAGGACCTAAATCAAAAAAGTGCTTCCTAAGAAAGTTGCGTAATTCCTTCTTCTTTCTTATGAGCCCATGTTTATTTTTGATGAATCAGTAACGAATGAGGAATATCGCTTTTAAGGATGGAGCGTTGGAATAATAATAATAATAAGAAGAAGAAGAAGAAGAAGAAAAAGGTTCTGAATTTCAAAATTTACCCACGTTCTCTAATTATGGTTGGCGCGGCGCCACGGGGCTAAATCGCCCCGTGGCGCTCCCGCGCCACCCATGAAAAACAAATTAGCTGTCAACGTATTTGTTAAATTAAAAGTCGCCTTATATTAAATATGAATTTTTCAAAGTTTTTCGGACTTAGAACTTGATATTTGATTTTTAAAAAGCCGTTATTATGGCGGTATGTTCTGTCCTACACTAAAAGGAGATATTGATAAATTACAAAGTTAAAATGCGAATGCGTATAACTTATTTTGACAGAAATTTTTCATGGTTACTGTGACGCCTTGCGTTATACTTTTTTTGAATCGTTTTGACGACGTATCACTTAACTAATACTGTGGTATTTACAGCTGGTTAACTCATGTAAAAGTTAATCCACTTTGAGAGAAATTTATGTGAATTTAGTTTTATTAATGGTTAAAAAACGCAAACTAAAGCTTTTACACGTATTGTTTTTATTCGGTTTTGTTTTTCTGAAAATTTCACAAAATCTGTTATTAATTTACAGGTTTTAAAGAGACTTGTTTCAGTCTTTTCTGGCATTTAGTTATTAGACTTATGTAGCTTTATACTATTCCATTTAATATAAGGCTTTTTTCTCAAAACTTTGTTTCGTCTTTTGCTAAGAATATTTATTAACAACAATATTTTTTAAACATCCAAATTCAAGGCGTAAAATATTCTGCATTCAAAGGTTTTTATGCCTGCTGTGTTTAAAAATATGGTTTTAAAAAATAGCAGAAATATTTCTATGTAATACGCCCAAAGTGTAACAGTATAATATTAAACAAAACTAGATAGTTGCGAATGCTCTCGATTTAATCTAAACACAATAAGCAATATATTTGCTATAAAAACTTTTAGATCCAAGTATTTTATACAAAATGTATGGCCTAGTA
>JASAMX010008726.1:0-10982 GCA_030248175.1 Microlaimidae sp. YZB2_3
CGAGTGCGGGTTATTATTTATTTTTAATTCGGTTTAATTTCCTGAACAAAAATAATAAAAACGTAATAAAGGACTATACTTTTGCAGACCTGTGCACGGTTTGAAAATGCCCCCCCCCGCTTTATTGGAGGATTTGCGACCCCCTCCCCGTTTTATGGCCCCCCCCCCCCGCGAAAAAATGAAAAAGTACCCAAAAATTATGACGCCATCATTGCGAAAATTTTGCAGTTTTTAGCCTATTTCAATGCAATTTAAGCTATTTTAGACCTATTTTTACCTTATTTTCGCTTTTTTTGTCCTTTTTTTCCTTTTTCCTTTCTTTTTTGTTCTCTTTTTTTTCTGTCCCCCTTGCTTGCCCCCCGTTTTATTGCCCCCTCCCCCGTTTCAAAAAAATTCCCCCCCATTATAACCCCGGAAGGGGCAGTGCACAAGTCTGCTTTTGAGAATACCACAAACTAAAATATTCAGGTCAAAAAGGCAACAGTCCCACAATTTTTGCCGGGCTAAGTTTAATGCCGTTTATTTTAGGTTTTATCTATTTAAAACAAACTTTTTTTCTAAAATTGATTACATCCTAATAAACATTTTCGATACGCTTTTTATATTATGTAAACTTTATTTTATTAGCCTGCATAAGAAATTACTTTTTTTCTCTTCTGCACAACTTATGATAAAAAAACAAAATATTAAGGTGCCGCAAATTTTGACTAAAGTAAATTACAAAATAATGCAATTTTAAATTAAAACTAAGAATGCCGTGAAACATATAACAGAATTGAAGTTTCTTCTTAAAAGGTTTAAATTTTTAATTTTATAAAAGTGTGTGGTTTGCTCAAAAAAATTTAAAATCTATCTTCTTAAATTTAAACGTGCGTGCGATGTGCATTTTAATTAAAAATAACAAAACACGCAAAAACATTTTGCTAAAATGCATTTTTAGAGTTACAAATTTTCTACAAGACAAGCATAATTTTCTACAATTTACACAACACAAACACAAAACTGCTAAACGTAAACGTAAGTATATCGAAACAGCTGTTAAGTACGCATGCTTGTTTCACTTATTAAAACAACGGTTATTTGATTGTTGTTTAACAACCATGTAATTTATTATTTTGACGCAAGTACATGATTTTCAGATAATGAGTTATTTTCATAAAACTTTGGCGTGAGTCCATAGATGAACAAGGGGGGGGGGAGGGGAGGGTGGTATCCACCTTTCCCTAGCCTCGAAATTTTGCCCCCCCCCCAGAAAAATATCCAGCGGCCCTCCCTTCCCCAAAATTTTCGAATTTTTTACCCCTGACCGACCACCCTTTAGATTTTGAAATCTGACCCCCCCTCCCCTCTCAAGAAAGTTTTAAGTACTTTTTTATACTAAATTTTCTTCCAAAAACGTGAATTTTTAACACAAATTCATGTTTTACACCTTTTTTATACCTATCGCTTTTTATTCAATAAAATGTAGTATTATCTTATAAAAAACTATTATTAAACATTTAATGGTTTAAAAGTATTTTGTTTCGGAAATTGGACCCCATCTGACACCCCTCTAAGTTTTAAAATCTTCCACCCCGCGTCGACCCCCGTAGAAAGCTAGGGACCCCCCAGGACCCCCATCCTAGATTTTTTGAAATGTCATTTACACCCCCCCACAGCTTTTTGACCGTGTTAATCTATGGACGTGACCGTGAAAAAGTGATCTGACCATAAAGAATTTCTATAAAGGCGGCTCATAAAACTACTTTGGTCAACTACTTTTAAAGATAATTTGTTTTTATTACAACTTTTTGAAGTTTTTTTTAGTAAAAAGTCTTGGTGTTTTTTTTTAACAAGTTGAATTTAAAAAGCGAAATACGCAAATAATTTTTCACAAGCGCAATCAAGACAATACCTATAAGGTAAAATTTTAACGCGTGCGGCGACACTTCAATCCACTAAAACTAAAACAAAAACAAGCGCACAACCTTTTTGCTGATTGGTCGCTTTTTGACGCGGAGGTGTGGCGCAGTCGCCTTCCTCCGCCGTCTGATAGCCGTCTTCATCTTCCGGTTCCGTGTTAGGCGGAGTCAAATTCAAATCCGACCAATCAGGCTCTTCCTCTGCCCAGATCTGACTAATCACCGAGGCTCGATTGCTTTTGTTGCTCCGCCCTTTTTGGCTCTTCCCTAGCGTTTTGCCTAAGATAACGCTGCAAGAACGTGCTTAAAAATCATTTATAATATAAAGTAAGAGTCGCACAATAAAGGAACAAACGAAACAGCTCTTGAAAATGAGATTCTGTATTTAAAAGCAGAAAATTTAACTTTTTTAATGAAACATTTTCTAAACAAAACAAGAGTTTAGCTTGTTTTCGTAAATTAGGATATTTTGAATTTGAAAAATTTTGAAAAACAGATATTTAGAAATGCCAAATTTCGAGAAAAAAGACGTGAGTTGATTTGCAATGAGTCGAAAATATTTCTATCTAATGCGTACACATAGAAAAGTTGTAAAATAAAAATTTACTTTGATATCTTGCAACTTTTGCAGATTTTAATAATAAATTTTACAGTTTTGATTTTTAAACGTGTAAAATGAGTAATGTTATGTTCTGTCTAACTTTTAGTACCTATTGATGATTTTTTTTTGTTTTTGTTAAAAAGAAAACAAAGGGTGTCCAACATAGGTGGGCAGCCTCTCGGATTTTGGGGGGTATTGGGGGAGGGTCAAATTTTCGGGGGGGTGTCCAGCAAGACCCAAATTTTGAGGGGGGGTGTACCCAATATTTACCGCACTGCTGCCGTAAAATGAGCTTAAAACG
Organism: Microlaimidae sp. YZB2_3; assembly: GCA_030248175.1. Taxonomy (NCBI): domain Eukaryota; kingdom Metazoa; phylum Nematoda; class Chromadorea; order Desmodorida; family Microlaimidae; species Microlaimidae sp. YZB2_3. The sequence continues at coordinate 2,804 of JASAMX010008726.1, forward strand.
CGTAAAAAAACGTAAAACAAGCTTATAAATGCTTTACAACTTGTGTAAGATTAAAATAAGACCTTATTGCAACTTATAAATTTTATTTTTTTTAATTCTTTTAATAATAATGTGCAGTGGCGCAGTCAGGATTTCATTTCAGGGGCGTCGGTCCTGGGGGGAGAAGAAAAAGTTGTTGTCAAAGCGGCGCGAAGCGCCGCCGCCTGCGCCGCGTAGCGGCGCCAGCCGACGCGGAAGCGTCGGCCGGGGGTCTCGGGGGTGTCCCCCAGGCCACGCCGGAGGCGAAGAATTTTTTTAAAATATATACTAAAAACGGCTTAAAAATCGTCTCCTGGTTGATCCCCTGAACATACTTTTTACTTTTGTTTTTTTACCTAATTTCTAATTAATTTTCTGTGATCTTAAAAATTCAGTCAGGGGGGTTCGGGGGGAACAATGCCCCCCGGAGGAGAAAATTTATAATTTGAGGCGCTAAAATACACTAGAAATTTTAATTACCAAATGATACTAATTACAAAATTTTAAGGTTTTTTATTATCTATACTATACATTTATAACATGTGTTTAAAACGTTAAAAAAAGGATAATAGTGTTTATAGTAGTTTTATTAAACATGTATGCCTTAACTACTGAATGGGATAATCGATTTGCAATTGAAAAACTAAGATAAATTGCCAATTTAAACTGCCCGCGTAGCGGGGAAATTTAAACTGCCCACGTAGCGGGGGAATTTAAAGGTAATAAAAGATAATGAACGGGGAAATAAGGTAATAAACACTTCGCGCGAGAGCGCGGAAAAATTTTTTTAGTCCTTTTATAAAACTTAAAAATTTTTCTTTGGGCGGCGAATTTGGGGGGGGGGGTGTCCCCGACTACCCAAATTTAAGGGGGGGTGTCAGCGAAATCCGAAATTTTGGGGGGGGGTTTATAACCCCCCCCAACCCCCCCCCCCTGCCCACCTATGGTGTCCAAATATAAAGAGGCAAAAAACAAGAAAAAAAAGGTAAAAAAAATTGAAAAAGGTCTAAAATGGCTTGGATTTTGCACAAAGAGTTAAAAGCAAACAATAGGGCAAAAAATAGCAGATTTTTGAAGTATTTTTTTTTTTCAGAGTGAGGTATCCCCAGACCGTGCACAGGCTTGGCTTGGGAACGGTATTTTGACAATTTTTTGTTGACCAGCATTGATTGAAATTATAGATGAACAAGAGGAAAGTATTAAGATTTTCAAGGCGAATCCTCCTCAAGTAAACAAATCCGAGAGTTTTGGAGACGGCGTTACCTAATCTATGATTGATTGCGAAACAAAACCATTAGACTTTTAGATATTTTTTGTTGTTAAAGAATAATTTTGAGAATAAAAAAATATTTTATGCGACTGATCTGAAATTAAGAAAATTAATACTTTGCACAGATTTACTCAACAGTAAACAAAATAATATAAAAACAAAATGTGATTTAAAGTAATATTAGACAAATCTACAGAGCTGTGCACGGTTTGAAAATGCCCCCCCGCTTTATTGGAAGATTTGCCCGTGCCCCCCCCCCCGCGGAAAAATGAAAAAGTACCCAAAAATTATGACGCCATTTTTTACCTATTGAGACGCCATCATTGCGATTTTTTTTTGCAGTTTTTAGCCTATTTGAATGTATTTTAAGCCATTTTAGACCTATTTTTACCTTATTTTCGCTTTTTTGTCCCTTTTTCCCTTTTCCTTTCTTTTTTCTCTTTTTTTTTCTTTCCCCCTGCTTGCCCCCCCCGTTTCAAAAAAGTTGCCCCCCGTGCCCCCCCATTATAACCCCGGGGGGGGCGTGCACAGGTCTGAATCTAAAAACAACAATAGATAGGTATTTTATGAATAAGTGTTCAAGTAAAAACCGCAATGTATTTTTGATGTTTTTATAGTTACCAAGCAATGAGGCCCTTATAAAATTGATGGCTAATACAATGTTTAAATGAAAATAATTCATGCATTAAATCAAATTAAAATAATAAATAGTATAAAGTGAAAAGCAAAACAAATAACAGTGGGGTATTTAAAACAGAAGAATAAAAAACTAAATGTTACTTGCGACTACAGTCATAAATGTTGTTTGTTACGAAAGTTTTTGAGTCGATTACTAACCAGTAAACGTTTTATTAACTATGATTAAGTTAAATATATTTTTACCAGAAAAGATCGCTTTAACTAGCTACATAAGTTAACAAAAACCACATAACTTACTTTTCTTAGCGATGGCGTCCAGTTTTTGAGTCAGAGCCCGTCTTGACTTAGGCTCCAAAGAATTGGCAGCGACCTTGAGCCAGCTTATGACGTCGTCATCGTCTTTATCCCCACCGTTTTGATTAGAGCTGGTTGGCGAACCGGTGAGCCTAAATTATCAATAGTTAACATAATTAAGGCATTAATGGTGGACTAATTAGCAATAAACTCACGCACCCTATTTTTAATAAGTGTCAATCGACAGTCACCAAAGGTGGAAAACGATTGAGATACTATTGAAATATCGAGAAGCAGGAGTGTTTTTATTTGTGTAGAGAGAGGTAGTATGGTGGGAAGGGAGGATTTTTACTTGAAAAAAATCAGTAAATTTAATTTAAGGGTCATCCTTATAAAAAAACCCGACGCCGCCGACTAAGTAAAAAAATTATGAAAAACAAAATGTTTCAAAAAAACAAAAAGTACAATTTTATTATTTATCACCCACTTATAATAAATACAAAAAACACAACTTTGCATCACGATTGGGAGGGGTTCTTCTTGGAAAAGGGTTCTGGAAATGCCCCTCCTGGAATATTGGTGGATTCCACTCTGCAGTGAAATTCACTTTCAATGGATTATACCATTACCCAGCCATAGGTGGGCAGGGTGGGGGGTTGTGACTTGGGGGTTATTATACCCCTCCCAAAAATTCCCGATTATAGCCGTCACCCCCTCAAAAAAATTAATGGGTACTCCGGACCCCCCCCCTGAAATTTGGGGAGTCCTAGTACTAAAAATGGGGTATTTAAGGTATACTTCAAAAAACATTTTTGGCACCCCCCATCAATTTCAGGGGTCGGGTATACCCCCCAACATAGATGAACAAGGGGGGTAGGGTGGGGTCCACCCCCCTAGCCTCGAAATTTTGCCCCCCCCCTAAAAAAAATCCAGGGGCCTCCCTCCCCCCAAATTTTCGAATTTTTTACCCCTGACCTCCCTCTAGATTTTGAAATCTGACCCCCCCTCCCTCCCCTCTCGAGAAAATTTTAAGTACTTTTTTATACTAAATTTCCTTCCAGAAACGTGAATTTTTAACACAAATCCATGTTTTTACACCCTTTTTATACCTAAATATCGCTTTTTATTCAATAAAATGTAGTATTATCTAATAAAAAAAAAACTATTATTAAACATTTAATGGTTTAAGGTAGAACTTCACAATTTTTTTGACGACAGATCTTTTTGAATTACATCTTACTATACGTAGTTTGACCTGCTGATTCAAGTTTTGACATTCATTTTTCTGTAAAAAAATGTTATCGTCCACAATCATCAAATAACATCAATAAAATACATGTCAAAAATACAAAACATTAATAAAGTTTATTACCAAAAATATTCTATTTTTTTCATTTTCTATTTAGCGTATCTTACATAATAAAACATTTTTTTTAAATTAAAAATCTAAAAATTAAAAAAAAATTTTTTTAGCGTTAAATTTATGGTCAAGCGACTACTTGACCCTATGGATCCGAAGATCCGAGCGTGACGTACTAACCACTCGGCTACTAGGTCAGCTGAGATTTTCAATTAAAAGGACCTTTTAAAGGAATGGTTCAAAATGTAGTTTCTCGGCGTCAATTAAAAAAAATTAAAATTAAAAAAAATGATTCGTTATTTTTAAACGAAAGTTTGGAAATAGTTAGATATTATAGGCTTTTACCATTTTTTTTTAATTATAAACGATTAAAAAAGGACTTCAGGATTTTTTTACTATATATTTTTGTAAAAAAAGTCTTTTGCAATTTAAAAAAAAATCCTGAGATCGTTTTGAACCCAAACTACCTCTGAAAGCTGCCCCATATATTACCCTAGCTTATTATAAAATTGCGCCCAAAAATAACGAATCAATTTTTTTCAAAAGGCCTTATTGTGGTTTTCAGAGGTAGAATCCATGGACATCTGTTGCGAACTGGACAAACTTTCCGGTGATGTTTTTATAACCAGTGGATAGCATAAAGTCTTAAATTTTTATAGCACCCCACTTTTATGGGCCAAAAATTATTATTTATGATGATATGCGACTTGTAGTCCAAGTGTTCAAAACTGATGTTCTACCTTAAAAGTATTTTGCTTCAGAAATTGGACCCCACCTGACCCCTCTCTAGGTTTCAAAATCTTCCACCCTGGGTCGACCCCCCCCCTAGAAAGCTAGGGGGGTTCGACCCACCCCTAGCATAGGTGGGCAGCCTCTCGGATGTTGGGGGGGTCAAATTTTAGGGGGGGTGTCCAGTAAGACCCAAATTTTGAGGGGGGTGTACCCAATATTTCCGCGCTGCCTTAAAATGAGCTTAAAACGCGTAAAAAACGTAAAACAGGCTTATAAATGCTTTAAAACTGTGTAAAATTAGAATAAGATCTTATTGCAACTTATATAAATTTTATTTTTTTAATTCTTTTAAAAAAAATGTGCAGTGGAGCAGTCAGTCAGTCATTTTTTTTTAATTCTTTCATTTCGGGGGCGTCAGTCTGGGGGAGGGGAGAAAAAGTGTTGTCAAAGCGGCGCGAAGCGCTGCCGCCTGCGCCGCGTAGCGGCGCCAGCCGACGCGAAGCGTCGGCCGGGGGGGGTCTGGGGGTGTTGTTGCTGAGTTTGCCAGTTTCCAGGGTTTCCATCAACCCTGGTGTGGTCCGTCCGGCACGCCTCTCGCCTTGTTCACCCCCTCTTCCCACTCCCGGAGGAGCTCAGCAACCGCTACGGGGTTTGCCCAAAGGTCCTCTGGTCCCAGTGTCGTATTGATGTGTGTGCATGTAAAAAGGTGTTGTGTTGTGTGTGTTTGTGTTTTGCATAGCGGGCAGTTTGGTGATGTGTGTTGTGTTGATTGATTTTGTGTAGGTAGGAGTAGAGGAAAGGAGATTTCCCTGCCCTGAGTTGGGCGAGGGTTCTCCTGACCCCGCGAGGAAGATTTTCTTCCTCGTTGCTTATTGCTGGTGCTTTTGTTTGAAGTATTGGGTTTATTGGAGTGTTATTTATGTGGTTTGTGACTTTGTTTGTGTGGATTTGTTGTTTTAGTGCTTTGTAAGTTTTGTTGTGTATGTCTGTAGGTATGTTTGTTGTGTAGTTGTTGTTGTGAAATATTGTTTGCTTTTTGAGCCTGCTGGGTGCAGGTTGTTGTGTTAAATAATTAAGTGGGTTGTTTGTGTACATGGCCGCCAATTTTGCTTGTTTTGCGTGGAGTTGGATGTGTGTTGCTATTGGGAGGACTTTAGCCTCTGTGTGTATGATGTGTGTGTTTGTGTCTGTGGTGTGCGCCCCTTTGCTTTAAAATATATACTAAAATCGGCTTAAAAATCGTCTCCTGGTGATTGCGTGAACATACCTTTTACTTTTGTTTTTTTTTACCTAATTTCTACATAATTTTCTGTGATCTTAAAAATTCAGTCAGGGGGGTTCGGGGGGAACAATGCCCCCGAAAGGAGAAAATTTATAATTTGAGGCGCTAAAATACACTAGAAATTTTAATTCCAAATGATAGTAATTACAAAATTTAAGGTTTTTTATAGCTATACTATACATTTATAACATGTGTTTAAAACGTTAAAAAAAGGATAATAGTGTTTTATAGTAGTTTTATTAAACATGTATGCCTTAACTACTGAATGGGATAATCGATTTGAAATTGAAAAACTAAGATAAATTGCCAATTTAAACTGCCCGCGTAGCAGGGAAATTTAAACTGCCCACGTAGCGGGGGAATTTAAAGGTAATAAAAGGTAATAAACGGGAAAATAAGGTAATAAACACTCCGCGCGAAGCGCGGAAAAATTTTTTAGTCCTTTTATAAGACTTAAAGATTTTTCTTTGGGAGGCGAATTTGGGGGGGTGGGTGTCCCCGACTACCCCAAATTTAAGGGGGGGGGGGGGTGTCCGCAAAATCCGAAATTTTGGGAGGAGAGTTTAACCCCCCCCAACCCCCCCTGCCCACCTATGCTAGGACCCCCCTCCTAGATTTTGAAATGTCATTTACCTGGGGTAAACACCCCCCTCTGGCTTTTTGACCGCGTTCATCTATGCCCCCGAAATCCGGGAGGCTGCCGACCTATGATTATACCCCCCTCTAAAATTTAGAGGGTCCCAGTAGCAGTACTAAAAATCCTAAAAATGTGGTAATTGATTTGAGGTATACTCAAAAAAATTTTTTTCCTGACCCCCCCCCAAATTTCAGGGGTCGGATCTGAAAATCCAAGAAATCCGAAAAGCCCACTTATGCATTCGTGCCATTGAGCCACCAGGACTGTGCTGATCTTTGGGCAGCACCCAACGGGCCTACGGGCACCACCTGGTTGCTGGATCTTTTCTCTCATAGAAATGAGTCCAGCTTCGCATGGCTAGAAAAAAAAAGTTGTTGTACGTCGGCCACACATGGCAGTTTTTTCCATCTAGCAAATCAGTGGACAAATACAGCTCTATTGTGTATGGAGTTTGTTTGTACCACTGGCCTATGTACAACGTATGTCTATGTACAATGCATGGAGTTTATACTGCCCATGTACGGCGTTAAATAATAAGATCAATATAAGCATAGGTGAGAAAGGGGGGGCAGGGTGGGGTCCACCCCCCCAGCCTCGATATTTTGGGGGCCCCCCCCTAGACGAAAATCTAGGGGCACCCCCCCCCCTCCCACAAATTTCCGAATTTTTTACCCCTGACCCTCATCTAGAATTTGAAATCTGATCCCCCCCCCCCTCCTTCCCTCGAGAAAATTTTAAGTACTTTTTTATACTAAATTTTCTTCCAAAAACGTGAATTTTCATCACATATTCAAGCTTTTACACCCTTTTTATACATGAATATGGCTTTTTATTCAATAAAATGTAGTATTATCCTATAAAAAGAACAATTATTAAAGTTATTATGGTTTAAAACTGTTTTGCTTTGGACACCGGACCCCACCTGACCCCCCTGTAGATTTAAAAATTTCGCATTTGCACCCCGGGTCGACCCCACTAAAAAGCTAGGGGGTCCGGACCATACATGGGCAAGTTGGTCCGGAGTGGGGGGGTTAAACCCCAAATTAGGGGGGGGGTTAAAATCCGAGAAACGCAAAATACCCATATCGTTTTTTTTTCTGGAGTGCATTTTACCCATATCGTTTTTTGATTTTGAAGGAAAAATAGGTTAAAAACACGAATTTTAGGTCAAAAAGCCCTTTTTATTGCATTTTTGAGCTTTTTATTGCTTAAAACATTCATTTTGACCTCAAAACTTAAGTTTGGAGGCAGTTAGAAGTCATTTTAACGACGTTTTTTTCTTCATTTTTCGAAAATTTGGGAGGTTAATCTTTTCTACCTCCCCCAGTTCTGAGTGGGGGGGGGTTAAAACCCCTTCTCAGAATTTGGGGGGGTTAACCCCCCCCAACTCCCCCTCCCGTGCCCATGTATGGGGTCCGGGCCCCCCTGGGACCCCCTCCTAGAATTCAAAATTCGATTTACCCTGGGTAACCACCCCCCCTAGCTTCCCCAACCGTGCTCACCTATGAATATAAGGCACTTAAAAAATCCTTTAGACGAAGACCTCGGAATGAGTGAACCCTGCATGCAGTGAACACTCTAGCGGTAAAGGTTGCCAACATCGTTATTAATGTTGGACGAAGAGTCTTAACCATAGAGGTGAAACTTTTTCGCCCCTCCTGGCTTGTCTTAGCGCCTGCCCTTTGCATAATCTGCATAGGGAAGATAAGTTTCAGGTAATACAGCAACAACAACAACCTATTCTTCCCTCCCTGCCGAGTTCTTAGCGATCCGCATACCAGGATTCTTCATCTTCCACCAGTAAAAGATCCGAATTGTTTAAATCGATGATATCTTCGTCCGGCCCGTCGCTCCCGAAGTAGCCGGAACTCCTCTTGTCCACGGCCAAATCCACCTGGATTCCGCTGTCCCCGCCAAGCAATAATACGTAACTGAACGGAAGACATA
>JASAMX010008728.1:0-24479 GCA_030248175.1 Microlaimidae sp. YZB2_3
ATTCCAAACTCCATTATGGATATATAACATTTCAAAGTTCGAGTTTTGTCGCCAGTCCGCATCATTTTTGTATAGACTATAGTCTTTTCAAGACTGTAGATTTTTATTTGAATTCGGCTTCGTTTTAGCCAAGTCCAGCCAAAACTGCCTGGTCTTTTGAGTTTTCTCTGCTTGTATTTCACATTTACCGACTAACATACCGTCCATACTCTGACACAAAAAGTCACAGTCAGTTTAAAATTAACGTGACTCCAACTCACATACATGGGCAAGTTGGTCCGGAGTGGGGGGGGGGGTTAAACCCCAAATTAGGGGGGGTTAAAATCCGAGAAACACAAAATATCCATATCGTTTTTTTTCTGGAGTGCATTTTACCCATATCATTATTCGATTTTAAATTAAAAAAAAAGTAAAAAACGCTATTATAGATTTAAAAAAGCCCTTTTTATTGCATTTTTGAGTTTTTTCTGTTTAAAACATTCATTTTGACTTCAAAACTTAACTTTGGGGGCAGTTAGAAGTCATTTTCAAGACATTTTTTTCTTCATTTTTCCTAAATTAGGGGGAGTTAACCTTTTCTTTCCCAAACTTCTGAGTAGGGGGGTTAAACCCCCTTTTTCAGAATTTGGGAGGGTTAACCATACATGGGCAAGTTGGTCCGGAGTGGGGGGGGGTTAAACCCCAAATTAGGGGGGGTTAAAATCCGAGAAACACAAAATATCCATATCGTTTTTTTTCTGGAGTGCATTTTACCCATATCGTTTTTCGATTTTGAAGGAAAAATAGGTAAAAAACGCTAATTTTAGGTCAAAAAGCCCTTTTTATTGCATTTTTGAGCTTTTTATTGCTTAAAACATTCATTTTGACCTCAAAACTTAAGTTTGGAGGCAGTTAGAAGTCATTTTAAAGACAATTTTTTTCTTCATTTTTCCAAAATTGGGGGTTAACCTTTTTACCCCCACTTCTGAGGGGAGTTAAACCCCCCGTCTCAGAATTTGGGGGGGAGGGTTAACCCCCCGTGCCCATGTATGGGGTTAACCCCAACGTGCCCATGTATGCAGACCTGTGCACGGTCTGGAAATGCCCCCCGCTAAAAAATGAAAAAATATCTTAAAATTATGACGCCATTTTTGACATATGATGACGCCATCATTGCCATTTTTGCCTATTTTAATGTATTCTAAGCCATTTTAAAGCTATTTTTATCTTATTTTTGTTTTTTTGTCCTTTTTTTCCCTTTCCTTCTCCTTTTTTTCTTTTATTCTTTCTTTCTCTCCTCCCTTCCCCACCGTTTAAAAAAAGTTGCCCGTTTGCCCCCCCGTTTTGGAAGGAATGCCCCCTCCCAATAAACCCGCGCGGAGGGGGGCAGTGCACAGGTCTGTGTATCCTGACTTTTTTGTTTAGATTTGCGTATTCGAATATAAAACTTACCATTTGGCAAGATTTTTTATGACGCTTCTGACTCATTGTTTCAGAGTGACGACTCCCATACCTGGTGTAAAGCTCCTGGATTGCTGCCGTTCCAGTCTGTTTTTCCGCTTGGCTGCCATCGGCTTGGGCTTGGGTCCCCGGGTAACGAGGGTGCTCAGACCGTCCCCAGGCCATCTTCGCCACGCTGTCCCTTTTCTCCACTCGAGGGCGCTGCCTTCCCGGAAATTCTAAACAATAAATTAATTAGAGTGACTGACTTAAATTCGGTTAGTCTTAATTTCGGGCCACCGGCTGCTATCTTTGCCACTGCCGTGCCCGTCCCACACCATCTTAGCTACGCTGTCCCTCTTCTCCGCTCGAAGGCGCTGCCTTACAGAAACTTTTAACAGAATATTAATTGGCGTAACTGACTTCAATTAGGACAGCCTTACAGTTTCGGCCACGGGCTGTTATTCTTGCTATGTCCGAAGTTGCGATCTGAGCCGCGTATTGCTAATACCCTTTTTTTAGACGACATGACGAATTATCTAGTTGCGCATGGAAAAAATAACAATCGGCGGTTGAAATTACCGCTGGCCGAAATAAAACCATACCCTTTTTTTGATTTTTTTTAAAGATTTTTAGCTTACGCTAACGCGAAAAGTTTTTAATTAGTGTTATCTTTTATATACCTAAAATTTTTCAGTCTGCAGATTTTTCTGAAAGGAAAAATATTTTAACACATTTTGCCAAGCAAAATTCTTATTGTTTACCTTTATTTTGGATTTTAATCGCTATCATTAAAGTTTTATTTTTCAAAATTTGTTAACATTTTAAGCTTAATATAGTTCCACCTACTATGTTTTGCTCTAAAAATACTAATTTTTATATTAATATAACAAGTGTATGTGTAACCACAGATATCCTTGAAATTACAGTTAGAATTGATATCCCCAACAATATCAAGCAGTTGAGAACAAGGCATATGCCGTCGCTGGTAGAACATAGAGGGCATTGCATGTTTCTAAAGTGCTTTAATATTGTATTTAATTAAAATTAGTTAAAAAACTTTTTTTTTCAATCACATGATAATGAATAGGCGATATGACGAAATATCCAACCATTTTGAACATGGAAAAATTAACAGTAGTCGGTGGCCCGAAAGTAAAACTGACCGAATGAAGTCATTACCCGGTTTGAATAAAACCAAAAATTCGATTTTACCTACCCAGGAGAGAAAGATACGGCGGTGGGCGGTTTTATAGAAGCTGCGGTCGTAATAATTTACTCCTGATTCCATAGAAGCTCCTCTGGAGGTGATGGGACCCAAAACGGCTAAGGGTGAATCTGACCCTCTGGAAAATCCTAAAAAAAACATTTTGGTACGCTTCAAAACCAAATGCTTTCAACCTGTCGTCTGTTTGTTTCTAATTAAAAGCTGAACATAACGCAATTTATTCGCAATTAATTTTATCTCCAGATAGATCATAGGCGTCCGACCAAGCTGCCGCCCGGACCGCCCCCCTGAGGGCCGGTCCAGGGTACCCCTCCCCCTTAGCGCCCATTTTGGACCCTCCCTCCCCTCTAAAACCCCGGTTCGAGGCCGACCCCCCGCCTGAAGGGCGGTTTTTGACCTCCCCCAACAGCTGTTCCACCCCCCCTTTATCTACTTAATGTGCGATAGGCATAAAAATCGTTTTTTTTTCGTGCGCGCGACTGAAAATATACAGGTTGCAAATTTGTGCGCGCACGAATTTCGTGCGCTAACTTTATATACGTATATATTCCTCATAAATATAACAATAATTTTAGTGTTCTATACTTTTTATAATTTATAATAAACCTTAGGTTTTTTACAAACTGGTTGGTACGTTACATTAAAAATAAAAAAAATAAAATTCAGATGTTCGTTTTAAAAAAACGAACCGTTTTTTAAAAACGAACGGTCCGTTTTTTTTAAACGACCGGTCCGTTTTTTGCGCTGCCGCCGTCTGTTAAACACCATAGGGGTTTTTGGGCCCGTCCTGCTAGGGGGGGGGGGTCCACCCCCGGGTGGAAGGCCAAAATTTTTTAGGGGGGGGGGCTTCAGGGGGTTCCTGTAGCCCCCTGGCTTTTTAGGGGGGGTCGACCCCGGGTGCGAGATTTCAAATTTAGGGGGGGGTCAGGGGGGTCCAATTTTTCAGCAAAATTTTTTAAACTCAATAATTTAAGTGTTTTTAGGTCTAATATTGAATTTTATGTATATTAAAAACACCTATTTAGGCCTAAAAGTGTATTTAAACACTGTTTTTAAACTAAAAACCTGTGTTTTTGACAGTAAATAAAAAATATACTTCCAAATTGGTCGGGAGGGGGGGAGGGGGGTCCAGCCTTCCAGGGGGGAGGGGGTCGGACCGCTCTCGAGCTTGGGGGGAGAGGGGCCCCGGGATTTTTTCCAGGGGGGGAGGGTCCAAAATTTTGGCTCTAGGGGGGGGGGGTGCACCCCTCGGTGCCCTCGAAAACATCTATGTTAAACACTTGCCCGCAAGTTGCCGCATGCAAAATAATGAAATGAAAACAAAATACAATCATTGTTATTATTTATTATGTAACCGGAAAAATAGTAGAAAGTTGGTTAAACTTCTACCGGAAGCAAAAAAAATCAACAAAAAGGTACCTCTTATAATATGTTAACATTTTTAACAGTTTCCAAAAGTTTTTCTGGCAGGTCCAGGCTATTCCCCCCCAAGTACCCCGAGTCCAGGCTTGCCTCCCCCTAAGGACCCTTCAGTCCAGGCCTACCCGGGGTCAAAATTTTTCGAAAATTTGGTCCAGGCTGACCCCCCCTCCTGGGCCTACAAAATGGTAAAAAATGGAAACTGACCCCGGGGTCAAACCCCCCCCTAGCTCTCAGGGGTCGGGTCGGACACCTATGGATACAATTGTGTTTTACCTATCAAAAACTCTAAAATAAATGTGATCTCGTTCTTTATCAGAAAGTTAGCACATGGTACTTTTTAAATTTTTATATTTATATTAAAAAAATAGTAACAATTCTGGTACCAAAAAGCGATATTTGACTTGTGTTACATGCGTAGGGGTGGGGTTTTACCCCCACCCGCCGTTGTTATAAAATTTGTAGGGCTCCACTATCAGTACCAAAACTCTCTGTAAATGGAGTAATTGGTGTAAACCCAAAATTTTTTTTAGAACACCTATTCCATCTCGAAATTTAAGGGGTCGAGTATATTCGCAAATGTAAGAGACATTATGATTGTTTATATAATCATAGCAAAATATATTATAATATAACAAAATATCGCACTTTTCTGCATACAAGGTGGTGCCGGCGCATGAAATTATGACAGCATACTTTCATTTAAACGGCAATCTATTTATAATAGCACATTCTCCATTTATTTTTCAGAAAGGAAAGGAACTCCGCTCAGGACGACACTGGAAACTTGTGCATTTTTTTCTGTATTTTAATAACATTATATATATATTTTTACATATAGCTACTTACTCGCACTTGCGGCGTTCCCAAAGTCGACGACCCGCTCACCGATCCCTCTCTCACTTTCCCGTAGAGGCGGGAGCAGCGGCGCCATGCGGCGATTGGCCCATTTCTGCGCCTTAAGTTCCGCCTCTTCCGCGGCCACGCTTTCCGCCCCAGCGGCAGCCGAGAGGCGGCCGGTCTTGTGGAAGCCGGCCTCCGGGTGGGCGGCCGAGGATGTGGCGTGGCCGTCCCGGGAGATCCCGAAAAAGCTGGCAGTCCCGCTGGCGATCGTCTCCCGGATGCTCTGAGCCCGGCTCAACGAGCGATTCAGGGGCGGATGGGGCCGGAAGCGCAACCGCCGCGCCGCAGAGTCTAAACACATCGCCTTATTATAATAATGGTCGGCCGGTAATCTCTGTTTACCAATTTTTATACTCATTGGACTATAGAAAAGCAGATCTTTGCACGGTCTGGAAATGCCCCTCCCGTTTTAAGGGAGCATTTGCCCCGCCCATTTTATTGCACCGTTCCCGCCCAAAAATGAAAAAGTACCCAAAAATTATGACGCCATTTGACGCCATTGACCGATTATTACGCCATCATTGCCACTTCTTTGCAGTTTTTAGCCTATTTAAATTCTTTTTTAAGCCATTTTAGACCTATTTTTTATGCTTAAATTACGGCTGTTGTCCGTGCCCCTCCGCTTCTTCCCCCACCCCGTTACAAAAAAGTTGCCCCCCGTGCTCCCCATTGTGGAATTGCTCCTTACCTCCCCCTTAATAAAACCAGGGGGCAGTGCACAGGTCTGCTAATTTTAAAAATGTCTGACCCATTTTAAAATATACCGGAGTATATTTTGAAGGTCTGGTATAGCTCTCCTTTAAAAAAAATCCTGAGAGGCTGCCCACCTGTGCCTTTGCCTTTCCCCTCCAAAAATGAAAAAGTACCAAAAAATTATGGCGCCATTTTGACCTATTATGACGCTATTATGGCAAAATTTTTGCAGTTGTAGCCTATTTCAATGCTTTTAAAGCCGTTAGACTTATTTTTACTTATTTCTCCTGTTTTTTTATCCCCCACATAGGTGGGCAGGGGGGGTGGGAGGATGATACCCCCAAAATGTCGAATTTTGCTAACACCCCACCCCCTAAAATTTGGGTACCCGGGGACACCCCCACTCCCTCAAATTCGCCTCCAGGAGAAAAATTTTTAAGCGTTATAAAAGACTAAAAAAATTAAGCAGAGTGTTTATTACCTTGTTTTTGTCATATCCTTCATTTTTTTCCTTTTATTCAATAAAAATAAGTCTATAAAACAAAGAAAAATTTTTTACAAACAATTTGATACCTTAAAATTTCCGATTTCCAAAACATTCCAACCGAAAAATGAGTACATTGAATTACAGCTGAGCAATGCAAAGTACCAGAAAATGTTTTTAAAATTACTTCTAAACTTTAAATTTTGAATACCACTATATTACAATCTAAAGGGGGGGGGTCCAGCGTGGTCGCATCAAGATTAAAAAACAAAGTAACACAAATTTTGCCGACCCCAAGGGTGGTCTAGTAGACCACCCTGGCTCCGCCCATGTATGTATATAATCTTTAATTAAATATAAGATTATGGATTAAAAAGTTTGTGATACTTGACTTTATAATCAAGACAATAAAATTACTATTCTATTATTACTTAATTATTAAAAAAACTATGATTTCTAATCTAATTATAAGAATATATAAACACATTATTATTAAAAGAATTAAAAAATAAAATTTATAAGTTGCAATAAGGTCTTATTTTAATTTTACAGTTTTAAATAAATAAATTTATAAGCTTGTTTTACGTTTTTTTACGCGTTTTAAGCCCACTTTAAGGCAGCGCGGAAATATTGGGTACACCCCCCCCCTCAAAATTTGAGTCTTGCCAGACATCCCAGCCCCCTAAAATTTGACCCCCCCAAAATCCGAGAGGCTGCCCACTAGCCCACATATGGCCCCCCTATAGGTGTTTTTTGGGGGGGGGGACAGAGGGGTGCGCCCCCCCCCCCTAGAGCCAAAATTTTGGACCCCCCCCTTTAGATTGTAATATAGTGGTATTCAAAATTTAAAGTTTAGAAGTAATTTTAAAAACATTTTCTGGTACTTTGCATTGCTCAGCTGTAATTCAATGTACTCATTTTTCGGTTGAAATGTTTTGGAAATCGGAAATTTTAAGGTATCAAATTGTTTGTAAAAAATTTTTCTTTGTTTTATAGACTTATTTTTATTGAATAAAAGGAAAAAAATGAAGGATATGACAAAAACAAGGTAATAAACACTCTGCTTAATTTTTTTAGTCTTTTATAACGCTTAAAAATTTTTCTCAGGCGAATTTGAGGAGAGTGGCGAGATTTTCCGGGTACCCAAATTTTAGGGGGTGGGGTGTTAGCAAAATTCGAAATTTTGGGGGTATAACCATAGGTGTTTTGGGTCGGGTCCGCTTGGGGGGGGGTCCACCCCCGGGTGGAAGGCCAAAATTTTTTAGGGGGGGGGGTCCAGGTACGGACCCCCCTCGCCTTTTTGGGGGGGGGTGACCCCGGGTGCGAGATTTCAAATTTTAGGGGGGGGGTCAGCGGGTAAATTGTTGGCGAAATTTTTTAAACTCGATAATTTAAGTGTTTTTAGGTCTAATATTGAATTTTATGTATTAAAACAGCCTATTTAGGCCTAAAAAGTGTATTTAAACGCTGTTAACTAAAAACCTGTGTTTTTGACAGTAAATAAAAATATACTTCCAAATTGGTCGGGAGGGGGGAGGGGGGTCCAGGCTTCCAGGGGGTAGGTCGGACTGCTCTCGAGCTTTGGGGGGAGGGGAGGGCCCCTGGATTTTTTCCTGGGGGGGGGTCCGAAATTTTGGCTCTAGAGGGGTGGACCCCTCTGTCCCCCCGAAAAAACATCTATGGGTATAACCCTCCCACCCCCCTGCCCACCCTATGAGATACAGAAACAGGAGAAATAAGTAAAAATAAGTCTAACGGCTTTAAAAGCATTGAAATAGGCTACAACTGCAAAAATTTTGCCATAATAGCGTCATAATAGGTCAAAATGGCGCCATAATTTTTTGGTACTTTTTCATTTTTGGAGGGGAAAGGCAAAGGCACAGGTGGGCAGCCTCTCAGGATTTTTTTTAAAGGGGGGTATACCCGACCTTCAAAATATACTGGTATATTTTAAAAGGGTCAGACATTTTTAAAATTAGCAGACCTGTGCACTGCCCCCTGGTTTTATTAAGGGGGAGGTAAGGAGCAATTCCAAAATGGGGAGCACGGGGGGCAACTTTTTTGAAACGGGGGGGGGAAGAAGCAGAGGAGAAAGGAAAAAAGCCGAAATTTAAGCAAAATAGGTCTAAAATGGCTTAAAAAGCATTGAAATAGGCTAAAAACTGCAAAGAATTGGCAATGATGGCGTAATAATAGGTCAATGGCGTCAAATGGCGTCATAATTTTTGGGTACTTTTTCATTTTTGGGCGGGAACGGTGCAATAAAATGGGCGGGGCAAATGCTCCCTTAAAACGGGAGGGGCATTTCCAGACCGTGCACAGGTCTGCCTTTCTATAGTCCAATGAGTATAAAAATTGGTAAACAGAGATTACCAGCCGACCATTATTATAATAAGGCGATGTGTTTAGACGCTGCGGCGCGGCGGTTGCGCTTCCGGCCCCATCCGCCCCTGAATCGCTCGTTGAGCCGGGCTCAGAGCATCCGGGAGACGATCGCCAGCGGGACTGCCAGCTTTTTCGGGATCTCCCGGGACGGCCACGCCACATCCTCGGCCGCCCACCCGGAGGCCGGCTTCCCGCCCACCGGCCGCCTCTCGGCTGCCGCTGGGGCGGAAAGCGTGGCCGCGGAAGAGGCGGAACTTAAGGCGCAGAAATGGGCCAATCGCCGAGTGCGACACTGCTCCCGCCTCTACGGGAAAGTGAGAGAGGGATCGGTGAGCGGGTCGTCGACTTTGGGAACGCCGCAAGTGCGAGTAAGTAGCTATATGTAAAAATATATATATAATGTTATTAAAATACAGAAAAAAATGCACAACTCCAGTGTCATTATGACGGAGTTCCTTTCCTTTCTGAAAAATAAATGGAGAATGTGCTATTATAAATCGATTGCCGTTTAAATGAAAGTATGCTGTCATAATTTCATGCGCCGGCACCACCTTCTATGCAGAAAAGTGCGATATTTTGTTATATTATAATATATTTTGTATGATTATATAAACAATCATAATGTCTCTTACATTTGCGAATATACTCGACCCCTTAAATTTCGAGATGGAATAGGTGTTCTAAAAAAATTTTGGGTTTACACCAATTACTCCATTTACAGAGAGTTTTGGTACTGATAGTGGGACCCTACAAATTTTATAACAACGGCGGGTGGGGGTAAAACCCCACCCCTACGCATGTAACACAAGTCAAATATCGCTTTTTGGTACCAGAATTGTTACTATTTTTTTAATATAAATATAAAAATTTAAAAAGTACCATGTGCTAACTTTCTGATAAAGAACGAGATCACATTTATTTTAGAGTTTTTGATAGGTAAAACACAATTGTATCCATAGGTGTCCGACCCGACCCCTGAGAGCTAGGGGGGGGTTTGACCCCGGGGTCAGCCCATTTTTTACCATTTTGTAGGCCCAGGAGGGGGGGTCAGCCTGGACCAAATTTTCGAAAAATTTTGACCCCGGGGTAGCCTGGACTGAAGGGTCCTTAGGGGGAGGGAAGCCTGGACTGGGGTACTTAGGGGGGGAATAGCCTGGACCTGCCAGAAAAACTTTTGGAAACTGTTAAAAATGTTAACATATTATAAGAGGTACCTTTTTGTTGATTTTTTTTGCTTCCGGTAAAAGTTTGACCAACTTTCTTCTATTTTCCGGTTACATAATAAATAATAACAATGATTGTATTTTGTTTTCATTTCATTATTTTGCATGCGGCAACTTGCCGGGCAAGTGTTTAACATAGATGTTTTTGGGGGGGGGACAGAGGGGTGCACCCCCCCCCCCTAGAGCCAAAATTTTGGACCCCCCCCCCCTGGAAAATCCAGGGGGGCCCCCCCCCCCCCCCAAGCTCGAGAGCGGTCCGACCTACCCCCCCCCCCCCCTGGAAGGCTGGACCCCCCCCCCCCCTCCCGACCAATTTGGAAGTATATTTTTTTATTTACTGTCAAAAACACAGGTTTTTAGTTAAAAACAGTGTTTAAATACACTTTTTTAGGCCTAAATAGGCTGTTTAAATACATAAAATTCAATATTAGACCTAAAAACACTTAAATTATTGAGTTAAAAAAATTTTGCTAAAAAATTGGACCCCCCTGACCCCCCCCCTCCCTAAATATGAACTCTCGCACCCGGGGTCGACCCCCCCGAAAAGCTAGGGGGTCCGGGCCCCCCCGGACCCCCGCCCCGAAAAAATTTTGGCCTTCCACCCGGGGGTGGACCCCCCCCCTAGCGGACCCGACCAAAAACATCTATGGTGTTTAACGAACGGCGGCAGCGCAAAAAACGGACCGGTCGTTTAAAAAAACGGACCGTTCGTTTTTAAAAAACGGTTCGTTTTTAAAACGAACATCTGAATTTTATTTTTTTTATTTTTAATGTAACGTACCAACCAGTTTGTAAAAAACCTAAGGTTTATTATAAATTATAAAAATTTGTATAGAACACTAAAATTATTGTTATATTTATGAGGAATATATACGTATATAAAGTTAGCGCACGAAATTCGTGCGCGCACGAATTTCGAGCCTGTATATTTTCAGTCGCGCGCACGAAAAAAAACGATTTTTATGCCTATCGCACATTAAGTAGATAAAGGGGGGGTGGAACAGCTGTTTGGGGGGAGGGTCAAAAACCGCCTTCAGGCGGGGGGTCGGCCTGGACCGGGGTTTTAGAGGGGAGGGAGGGTCCAAAATGGGCGCTAGGGGGGAGGGGTACCCTGGACCGGCCCTCAGGGGGGGGGGGCGGTCCGGGCAGTCCAGGCTGGTCGGACACCTATGATTGTATCTGGAGATAAAATTAATTGCGAATAAATTGCGTTATGTTCAGCTTTTAATTAGAAACAAACAGACGACAGGTTGAAAGCATTTGGTTTTGAAGCGTACCAAAATGTTTTTTTTAGGATTTTCCAGAGGGTCAGATTCACCCTTTAGCCGTTTTGGGTCCATCCACCTCCAGAGGAGCTTCTATGGAATCAGGAGTAAATTATTACGACCGCAGCTTCTCTGTGGAACCGGCCACCGCCGTATCTTTCTCTCCTGGGTAGGTAAAATAGAATTTTGGTTTTATTCAAAACCGGGTAACTGACTTTAATTCGGTCAGTTTTAATTTCGGCCACCGACTACTGTTAATTTTTCCATGTGCAAAATGGTTGGATATTTCGTCATATCGCCTATTCATTATCATGTGATTGAAAAAAAAAGTTTTTTAACTAATTTTAATTAAATACAATATTAAAGCACTTTAGAAACATGCAATGCCTTTTTTGTTCTACCAGCGACGGCATATGCCTTGTTCTCAACTGCTTCAATTTGTTTGGGGATATCAATTCTAACTGTAATTTCAAGGATATCTGTGGTTACACATACACTTGTTATATTAATATAAAAATTAGTATTTTTAGAGCAAAACATAGTAGGTGGAACTATATTAAGCTTAAAATGTCAACAAATTTTGAAAAATAAAACTTTAATGAAAGCCATTAAAATCCAAAATAAAGGTAAACAATAAGAATTTTGCTTGGCAAACTGTGTTAAAATATTTTTCCTTTCAGAAAAATCTGCAGACTGAAAAATTTTAGGTATATAAAAGATAACACTAATTAAAAACTTTTCGCGTTAGCGTAAGCTAAAAATCTTTAAAAAAAATCAAAAAAAGGGTAACTGGTTTTATTTCGGCCAGCTGTAATTTCAACCGCCGATTGTTATTTTTTCCATGCGCAACTAGATAATTCGTCATGTCGTCTAAAAAAGGGTATTAGCAATACGCGGCTCATATCGTAACTTTGCACATAGCAAGAATAACAGCCCGTGGCCGAAACTAAGGCTGGCCGAATTTAAGTCAGTTACGCCAATTAATATTCTGTTAAAAGTTTCTGGAAGGCAGCGCCTTCGAGCGGAGAAGAGGGACAGCGTAGCTAAGATGGTGTGGGACGGCACGGCATGGCAAAAATAGCAGCCGGTGGCCGAAATTAAGACTAACCGAATTTAAGTCAGTCACTCTAATTAATTTATTGTTTAGAGTTTCCGGAAGGCAGCGCCCTCGAGTGGAGAGAAGGGACAGCGTGGCGAAGATGGCCTGGGACGGTCTGAGCACCCTCGTTACCCGGGGACCCAAGCCCAAGCCGATGGCAGCCAAGCGGAAAAACAGACTGGAACGGCAGCAATCCAGGAGCTTTACACCAGGTATGTGAGTCGTCACTCTGAAACAATGAGTCAGAAGCGTCATAAAACACTCGAAACTAAGTTTTTTATATCCCAACACGCAAATCTAAACAAAAAAGTCAGGATACACAGACCTGTGCACTGCCCCCCCTCCGCGCGGGTTTATTGGGAGGGGGCATTCCTTCCAAAACGGGGGGGGGCAAACGGGCAACTTTTTTTAAACGGTGGGGGGCAAGGAGGAGAGAAAGAAAGAATAAAAGAAAAAAAGGAGAAAAAAGAAGGGAAAAGGGACAAAAAGCGAAAATATGGTAAAAATAGCTCTAAAATGGCTTAAAATACATTGGAATAGGTTAAAAACTGGAAAAAATTCGCGATGATGGCGTCATCATAGGTAAAAAATGAGAGTACTTATTCACTTTTTGGCGGGGAGGGGGGCAAATCCTCCAATAAAGCCGGGGGGCATTTCCAGACCGTGCACAGGTCTGCATACATGGGCACGTTGGGGTTAACCCCATACATGGGCACGGGGGGGGGTTGGGGGGTTAACCCCCCCTCCCCAAATTCTGAGAAGGGGGGTTTAACCCCCCCACTCAGAAGTGGGGGGGGAGAAAAAGTTAACCCCCCAATTTTGGAAAAATGAAGAAAAAAATTGTCTTTAAAATGACTTCTAACTGCCTCCAAACTTAAGTTTTGAGGTCAAAATGAATGTTTTAAGCAATAAAAAGCTCAAAAATGCAATAAAAAGGGCTTTTTGACCTAAAATTAGCGTTTTTTACCTATTTTTCCTTCAAAATCGAAAAACGATATGGGTAAAATGCACTCCAGAAAAAAAACGATATGGGTATTTTGTGTTTCTCGGATTTTAACCCCCCCTAATTTGGGGTTTAACCCCCCCCCCACTCCGGACCAACTTGCCCATGTATGGTTAACCCTCCCAAATTCTGAAAAAGGGGGTTTAACCCCCCTACTCAGAAGTTTGGGAAAGAAAAGGTTAACTCCCCCTAATTTAGGAAAAATGAAGAAAAAAAATGTCTTGAAAATGACTTCTAACTGCCCCCAAAGTTAAGTTTTGAAGTCAAAATGAATGTTTTAAACAGAAAAAACTCAAAAATGCAATAAAAAGGGCTTTTTTAAATCTATAATAGCGTTTTTTACTTTTTTTTTTAATTTAAAATCGAATAATGATATGGGTAAAATGCACTCCAGAAAAAAAACGATATGGGTATTTTGCGTTTTTCGGATTTTAACCCCACCCCTAATTTGGTTGGGGTTTAACCTCCCCCCCACTCCGGACCAACTTGCCCATGTATGTGAGTTGGAGTCACGTTAATTTTAAACTGACTGTGACTTTTTGTGTCAGAGTATGGACGGTATGTTAGTCGGTAAATGTGAAATACAAGCAGAGAAAACTCAAAAGACCAGGCAGTTTTGGCTGGACTTGGCTAAAACGAAGCCGAATTCAAATAAAAATCTACAGTCTTGAAAAGACTATAGTCTATACAAAAATGATGCGGACTGGCGACAAAACTCGAACTTTGAAATGTTATATATCCATAATGGAGTTTGGAATAAGTGCGGGACATATATGGAAGCATAGCTTAGACTCTTGGCTATCTTTTGAAAAGGTTAGAAAAAAATGTTTTTCGATGACGTCATCACTACAGCCGAAGCGGTGAAAAAAATTTGGTCCCAAAAAAAAAACAAAACTTTTTTATTAGTACGAGATAAGAACCGCCGCTTGGTATGCTGTTAAAACATACTTTTCTGAGTTTTTTGTGAAAGTTTGAGCGAAATCGGCTAGGCTCAATTTTTTTTATGATGCGTTAAATGCGCGCGGTTTTTGCGATTTTGCGCCAATTTTGACCGCGCTAATACACTGTCGGAATTATTTATTTTGTTTTGCTTCCTGCTCTAAGTGTGTACGATATTGACCATATTGTTATATATTAAATGTCCGCCAATTTTTTTCTCGTTCCTACACAATAAAAATTTTTTTCCGGTATGGACCCCCAAAATTTTTTTGGGGTTCCAAAAAAATGACCTTTTTTGTTTTTGATGTTTTGTTTACAAAACTGCCAAAATGTATTCCAGGCTCCACAAGCAATCTTTTAAGCATTTGATTGTGCAAAAAAACCCATTATTGAGCTTATAATAAGCCTATGAACTTTGGGTTGGGCCAATTTGGCATTTTTGGTGATTTTAATGGTTAATGCACGCCACAAGACGTGTGCAGAATAAAAATTTTGACAAAAACACCAACTAAAACAATGAAATTCTATGATTTCGTTTTAACTTTATAACATAATAGTCTGTTTTTGGTAAAATTACATGGCAAAGCTATAACACATTTCTTTTAAAAATTCAAAATTTCATGTAAAAGACCGCTAAAAAATTATTATGACTTCGTTTTTTATTGTTTCATGCCGCTTTGTAGTGTAACTACACCACTGTTTTGCTTGGGTATTTTTTTGGCTTTTTTTATAAATGCTGCTATGCCTTCTACTGCGATTTCCTTTTAAATTTGTGTGCAAATCTCCTACTTTGCATCTTGGTAATTTAGGCCGCGCCGGCTGTTGGAATTTCACTTGCCTCTCAGGAATTTTTTCAATTCCCCTGTTCTCTTCACTGCGTTCAGTTATTGCACGCTGGAAGTAAAAAATCAATATGTAATTCTTCCCGCATTCAAAGGCCTCCTGTAGTGTGTCTCTCCCGCATATCTTTCACTTCCCGTTCTCCTCTCTCCCCCCCCTGCACGGTAGCATTTTTAAAAACAGATTTGTTTATTCAAAAGATGACATTTTAAAAAACATTACAAACTTTTGCACAAAACGTTACATGCATATATCTTGATAAAAGTTTCTAAACAAACACTAACGTCAAAAAACATCTGTTTAATCCAGACTTTTTAAACGCCAAATTTTTTGAAAGCACATATTTTCTTCTTATTTTCAGCAGGAGATTTTTTATGCTTTTTTTTATATCACAAATCAAATTCCTATATAGCCCCCATCATGTTGTTAAATTCATATGGAGACACCGAAATAATTTTATGTAGGTATAGTTATTTTTTGTATTAAAGGAGTAGTCCATTTAGGGCTTTATAAGATTATGATTTGTGACACTACTCATTCAGGGTTTTCTTCAATTCCCCAAGAACCGCTCTAAAAAATCAAATTCATATATAACAGCCTGTCATACAACCATAGGTGGGCAGGAAGGGGTTGGGGGGTTATACCCCCCCCAAATTTCGGATTTTGCTGACACCCCCCTTAAATTTGGGGTACCCGGGGACACCCCCCCCCCAAATTCGCCTCCCAGAGAACAATTTTTAAGCGTTATAAAAGGACTAAAAAAATTTTCCGCGCTTCGCGCGGAGTGTTTATTACCTTGTTTATGTCATATACTTCATTTTTTCTCCTATTATTCAACAAACATTAATTAAACATTATTAACCTTTTATTTTAAAGCCTGTTTTAAATGTAAAGGGATAAAAAACCTTAAATTTTGTAATAAACATCATCTGAAATTAAAATTTCTAGTGTATTTTAGGGCCTTAAATTAAAAATTTTCTCCCCCCGGTGGGCATTCTGCCCCCGTACCCCCCTGACAAGGGGCTCTGCCCCTTGACCCCGCTGGGGGGCTCTCGCCCCCCAGACCCCCCATTACTGGGGGGCTTCCACCCCCAGACCCCCATTCAGGGTTAGTATTTACCCCCCGAATAAAATTCTGAGCACGCCACTGTTCTAGACCCCCAAATTTTTATCCTTGGCAACCAAAAAGAGGGGTCAAACTCCGAATTTTTCCCTTTGCCAACCCAAAAGGGGGGTCTAGCTAGACCCCCTCCTGGCTACGCCCATGTATGTATATAATCTTTAATTAAATATAAGATTATGGATTAAAAAGTTTGTGATACTTGACTTTATAATCAAGACAATATAATTACTATTCTCTTATTATGTAATTTTTAAAAAAACCTATGATTTCTAATCTAATTCTAAGAATATATAAACACATTATTATTAAAAGAATGAAAAAATAAAATTTATAAGTTGCAATAAGGTCTTATTTTAATTTTTCACAGTTTTAAAGTATTTATAAGCTTGTTTTACGTTTTTTACGCGTTTTAAGCCCATTTTAAGGCAGCGCGTAAATATTGGGTACACCCATACATGGGCACGGGGGGGGGGGGGGTACCCCCCCAAATTATGATAATTGGGGTTTAACCCCCCCACACAGAAGTGGGGGGGGGAGGAAAAATTTAACCCCCCCCCAATTTTGGAAAAATGAGAGAAACCCCACACAAAACACAAAAATGTTTTAAAATGACTTCTAACTGCCTCAAACTTAATTTTAGGTCAAATGAGTACACCCCCCTCAAAATTTGGGTTTTGCCAGACACCCCCCCCCTAAAATTTGACCCCCCCCCTATACCCCCCCAACTCTGTGAGGCTGCTCACCTATGCATACAACTGCTCTGGCACTAAACCCATAAGTTTCATTTATATATGTTTTTGGTTTGGTCTGCAGAAACGATAAACATTTAATTTGCGGTAGATAGATTTTGTTTTAAAGGAGTAGTCCATTCAAGGCGTTATAGAAATTTCATTTTCACAATGCTCCTTTAGAAAGTTGCAGTGTTTTTTTTTCAATTTCTGTAAACATTTTTTGACTTAACATCAGGGGGGGCAAATCCTTTTTAACTTTGCAACTTTTTTTCATATTTCTGTGCATGCTTGCTATAATTACGGCTGGTTTATACTTAAAGGTGCGGTGCGGAGTCAAACTTTTTGTCTTCGATTTTAATAATTTTTTGTGAAAAGCTTGCCCCAATAGCCCACAAAAATTTTTTGAGTAGTGTCACAAATCATAATCTTATAAAGCCCTAAATGGACTACTCCTTTAATACAAAAAATAACTATACCTACATAAAATTATTTAGGTGTCTCCATATGAATTTAACAACATGATGGGGGCTATATAGGAATTTGATTTGTGATATATAAAAAAACATAAAAAATCTCCTGCTGAAAATAAGAAGAAATAATATGCTTTCAAAAAATTTGGCGTTTAAAAAAGTCTGTATTGAACGGATGTTTTTTGACGTTAGTGTTTGTTTAGAAACTTTTATCAAGATATATGCATGTAACGTTTTGTGCAAAAGTTTGTAGCGTTTTTTAAAATGTCATCTTTTGAATAAACAAATCTGTTTTAAAAAATGCTACTGTGCGGGGGAGGGGGTAGAGAGGAGAATGGGAAGTGAAAGATATGCGGGAGAGACACTACAGGAGGCCTTTGAATGCGGGAAGAAATACATATTGATTTTTTACTTCCAGCGTGCAATAACTGAACGCTGCAGAGAGAACAGGGGAATTGAAAAAATTCCTGGGAGGCAAGTGAAATTCCAACAGCCGGCGCGGCCTAAATTACCAAGATGCAAAGTAGGAGATTTGCACACAAATTTAAAAGGAAATCGCAGTAGAACGCATAGCAGCATTTATAAAAAAAGCCAAAAAAATACCCAAGCAAAACAGTGGTGTAATTACACTACAAAGCGGCATGAAACAATAAAAAACAAAGTCGTAATAATTTTTTAGCGGTCTTTTACATGAAATTTCAAATTTTTAAAAGAAATGTGTTATAGCTTTGCCATGTAATTTTACCAAAAACAGACTATTATGTTATAAAGTTAAAACGAAATCATAGAATTTCATTGTTTTAGTTGGTGTTTTTGTCAAAATTTTTATTTTGCACACGTCTTGTGGCGTGCATTAACCATTAAAATCACCAAAAATGCCAAATTGGCCCAATCCAAAGTTCATAGGCTTATTATAAGCTCAATGATGGGTTTTTTTGCACAATCGAATGCTTAAAAGATTGCTTGTGGGGCCTAGAATACATTTTTGGCAGTTTTGTAAACAAAACACCAAAAACAAAAAAGGTCATTTTTTTGGAACCCGAAAAAAATTTTGGGGGTCCATACCGGAAAAAAATTTTTATTGTGTAGGAAAGAGAAAAAAATTGGCGGACATTTAATATATAACAATATGATCAATATCGTACACACTTCGAGCAGGAAGCAAAACAAAATAAATAATTCCGACAGTGTATTAGCGTGGTCAAAATTGGCGCAAAATCGCAAAAACCGCGCGCATTTAACGCATCATAAAAAAAAATTGAGCGAGCCGATTTCGCTCAAGCTTTCAGAAAAAACTCAGAAAAGTATGTTTTAACAGCATACCAAGCGGCGGTTCTTATCTCGTACTAATAAAAAAGTTTGTTTTTTTTTGGGACCAGGTTTTTTCCACCGCTTCGGCTGTAGTGATGACGTCATCGAAAAAATTTTTTCCTAACCTTTTCAAAAGATAGCCAAGAGTCTAAGCTATGCTTCCATATATGTCCCGCACTTATTCCAAACTCCGTTATGGATATATAACATTTCAAAGTTCGAGTTTTGTCGCCAGTCCGCATCATTTTTGTATAGACTATAGTTTAAAATTGTGTTTTCTTAGCTTTGCTTGCACGTGTACCTCGAAAATTTTTTTGTTTATTGTTAATTATTTAGTTACAATTTATAGTTGTTTCTGGAAAAAAAATTAAAATTATCAAAATAATTTTACGGCATGTTATTTTTTACTTAAATTTAAAATAAGTTTGGCCTATGATCGGGCTAGGGGGAAAAATGTTTATAATAGGTAGGAAAAATAGGTAAAAAAACGCTAATTTTAGGTCAAAAAGCCCTTTTTATAGCATTTTTGAGCTTTTTATTGCTTAAAACATTCATTTTGACCACAAAACTTAAGGTTGGAGGCAGTTAGAAGTCATTTTAAAGACATTTGGGGGGGGTAACTTTTTCTCCTCCCCCCACTTCTGAGTGGGGGGGGTTAAACCTCCCTTCTCAGAATTCTGGGGGGTTAACCCCCCCCCAATCCCCCCGTGCCCATGTATGATTAAACCCCAAATTAGGGGAGAGGGGGTCATAGGTGAGCACGGTCGGGGAAGCTAGGGGGGGTGGTTACCCGGGGTAAATCGAATTTTGAATTCTAGGAGAGGGGTCCCAGGGGGGTCCGGACCCCCCTAGCTTTTTAGGGGGGTCGACCCGGGGTGCAAAATTTTAAAATCTAGAGGGGGGTCAGGTGGGGTCCGGTGTCCAAGCCAACAGTTCAAACAGCAATACAAAAGACCAAAACAACAAAAAACGGCTCAAACAAACCAGAAAACAGTTTTCAACCATAATAACTTCACACCAAATAAACACTTTAAAGCTCCAAAAGAAAACTGTAACTATTTCAGAAATATCTAGTATCCAGTCGAAATTACAACTGCAGCTATTAATGGGAATGCAATCTCACCAGCTACCTCAACATTTTAAATTAATATTGGCACAAAAACTACTTTAAACTTTCAACAGAAAAATCAACAGTCACTATTTTTCCTCCTCGTCACAAGAGTTTAACTGCCTTCCAAAGGTGACCAAAGACAACAAACTTTTGCCACTAAACAAAACCCCCAAAATCCTAGGTGTTACTTTCAATTCAAAACTAACTTTCAATAACCACACCACCAACATAAACAACAAAGCATCCAGGCGCAACAACATTCTCAAAGCCCTGGCTGGCACCAGCTGGGGCCAAAAAAGGAAACAACAGTTACCTCCTACAAAGCAATAGGACGCCTGATTCTCAACTACAGAGCCCCGATTCGGTCACCTAATCTATCAAAATCTCATCTTCAAAAACTACATAAAACACAAAACACGGCTCTCAGGATAGCAACCGGCTGCCTCAAAATGGCCCTAACTGACCATCTACACCAAGAGACCAAAGTTCTACCAATAGAAAACCACACCAACCTTCTCTCAACACAATTTTTAGCAAAAGCCATGCAGCCAACACACCCATCTAACAAAATCACAGCCAATGATCATAGTCCAAGAGAGATAAAACATACCCTCCACGCTCCACTCAAAATTTGGACCAACAGCTAAAAAGTTCTGCAACCACATGCTCACAGAAAAAACCAGCCAATCAAACATTAAATCATAATTCCTCAAAGAAAACATTTCACAACTCCAACCGATAGGCCAGGGGGGGGGTTGGGGGGGGGGGTTACACCCCAAAATTTCGGGATTTTGCTGACACCCCCCCCCCCTTAAATTTGGGGTAGTCAAGGACACCCCCCCCCAAAATCGCCTCCCAAAGAAAAATTTTTAATTGTTATAAAAGGACTAAAAAATTTTTACCCAGTGTTTATTACCATATTTCCCCGTTCATTACATTTTATTACCTTTAAATTACCACGCTACGCGGGCAGTTTAATTTCCCCCGCTAGCGGGCAGTTTAAACTGGCAATTTATCTTAGTTTTTCAATTGAAATTCGATTATCCCATTCAGTAGTTAGGCATACATGTTTAATAAAACTACTATAAACACTATTATCCCTTTTTTTAACGTTTTAAACACATGTTATAAATGTATAGTATAGCTATAAAAAACCTTAAATTTTGTAATTAGTATTATTTGGAAATTTAAAATCTTCTAGTGTATTTTAGCGCTTCAAATTATAAATTCCTCCTCCAGGGGGGCATTGTTTCCCCCCGAACCCCCCTACTGAATTTTTAAGATCACAGAAAATTATGTAGAAATTAGGTAAAAAAACAAAAGTAAAATGTATGTTCACGCGATCACCAGGAGACGATTTTTAAGCCGTTTTTAGTATATATTTTTAAAATATTTCGCCTCCGGGGCTGGGGGGACACCCCCCAGACCCCCCGGCCGACGGTTCGCGTCGGCTGGCGCCGCTACGCGGCGCAGGCGGCGGCGCTTCGCGCCGATTTGACAACACTTTTTCTTTCCCCCCCAGACCAACGCCCCTGAAATGAAATCCTGACTGCGCCCTTGCACATTATTATTAAAAGAATTAAAAAAATAAAATTTATAAGTTGCAATAGGGTCTTATTTTAATCTTACACAGTTTTAAAGCATTTATAAGCTTGTTTTACGTTTTTTACGCGTTTTAAGCTCATTTTAAGGCAGCGCGGAAATATTGGGTACACCCCCCCTCAAAATTTGGGTCTTGCTGGACACCCCCCTAAAATTTGACCCCCGCCTCCCCCCCCCTGACCCCCCCAAATTTGAAATGTCACCAGGTACTTCCTATATTCCCCTATGACTCAATAATCTAGGGGGGTCTGGAATGACCCCGGACCATCGCGAATAAATTTTGACCCTTACACGGGCATGTGGGTCCGTAGTGGCGAGAGCGGGGAATACCTTATGGGGGTGTTACTTTCTAGAAACGCAAAATACCCATATCCCTTATTTTTTCGAAGTGGTATTTTACCCTCAAAAAGAAATATAGCTTTTTGATTTTGAAGGTAAAATAGGTAATAAAACGCTAATTTAAGGGGGTCCAAAAAGCCCTTTTATTGCATTTTTGAGCTTTTTACTGTTTAAAACATTCATTTTGACCTCAAAACTTTAGTTTGTTGGAGGCAGTTAAAATCATTTTAAAAACATTTTTTTCTTCATTTTTTCAAAATTGGGGGGGTTAACTTTTTCTCCCCTCCCCTACTTTTGACTGGGGAGGGGGTTAAACCCATACATGGGCACGGAGGGAGGGTTGGGCAGGTTTTTCTACCCCCCCATTTCATGAATGGTGAGGTTGTACCCCAATAAGAAGGGGGAGATAGTGCAGCCATATATTCTTCCCAATTTGGAAAATAAAAATGCTTTTAAAAAAGGGAAGGAAATATCTAGTACCTCTACTTTTTAAAATAGGGGGGAGTCAACAAGGTGAAAATGCTATTGTTGTAATGTGGATACTGAGCATCAAAAGGCCTCAAGGATCACGTCACAAATATCACTGGTCTTTGGCACTACCAACATTAGATGCTATACTTTTGAGTTCAGTCATATTGCTTTTGAGGGCATGCAAAATAAGGTGTTTGACTTTATGGGGGGGGAGTGCGCCTGCAGGGGAAAATAATTTTTTGGGTTAAGTAGCAGTTTCTCGGATCTAAGTTAGAAATCCCAGGAAGGTTCTTCGGGTTTACCCCCCCCCCCCACTGGCAGAGCCCGGATGTTGCAAACCGCCAGAATTTAGAGGAGGGTTGGTTTAATAACCCACTTGGCCATAGGTGGGCAGCCTCTCGGATTTTGGGGGGTATAGGGGGGGGGGGTCAAATTTTAGGGGGGTGTCCAGCAAGACCCAAATTTTGAGGGGGGGTGTACCCAATATTTCCGCGCTGCCTTAAAATGAGCTTAAAACGCGTAAAAAAACGTAAAACAAGCTTATAAATGCTTTAAAACTGTGTAAGATTAAAATAAGACCTTATTGCAACTTATAAATTTTATTTTTTTAATTCTTTTAATAATAATGTGCAAGGGCGCAGTCAGGATTTCATTTCAGGGGCGTCGGTCTGGGGGGAAGAAAAAGTGATGTCAAAGCGGCGCGAGCGCCGCCGCCTGCGCCGCGTAGCGGCGCCAGCCGACGCGAAGCGTCGGCCGGGGGGTCTGGGGGGTGTCCCCCCAGCCGCCGGAGGCGAAAATTTTTTAAAATATATACTAAAAACGGCTTAAAAATCGTCTCCTGGTGATCGCGTGAACATACATTTTACTTTTGTTTTTTTACCTAATTTCTACATAATTTTCTGTGATCTTAAAAATTCAGTCAGTGGGGTTCGGGGGAACAAAAAAAAAAAAAAAAAAAAAAAACCCCCCCCCCCCCCATGCCCCCTGGAGGAGAAAATTTATAATTTGAGGCGCTAAAATACACTAGAAATTTTAATTCCAAATGATACTAATTACAAAATTTAAGGTTTTTTATAGCTATACTATACATTTATAACATGTGTTTAAAACGTTAAAAAAAGGATAATAGTGTTTATAGTAGTTTTATTAAACATGTATGCCTAACTACTGAATGGGATAATCGAATTTCAATTGAAAAACTAAGATAAATTGCCAATTTAAACTGCCCGCGTAGCGGGGAAATTTAAACTGCCCGCGTAGCGGGGGAATTTAAAGGTAATAAAAGGTAATGAACGGGGAAATAAGGTAATAAACACTCCGCGCGAAGCGCGGAAAAATTTTTTAGTCCTTTTATAACACTTAAAAATTTTTCTTTGGGAGGCGAATTTGGGGGGGGGTGTCCCCGACTACCCCAAATTTAAGGGGGGGTGTCAGCAAAATCCGAAATTTTGGGGGGTATAACCCCCCCCAACCCCCCCCTGCCCACCTATGGGTTGGAGTTGTGAAATGTTTTCTTTGACAAAATATGAGTTAATGTTTGATTGGCTGGTTTTTTCTGTGAGCATGTGGTTGCAGAACTTTTTAGCTGTTGGTCCAAATTTTGAGTGGAGCGTGGAGGGTATGTTTTATCTCTCTTGGACTATGATCATTGGCTGTGATTTTGTTAGATGGGTGTGTTGGCTGCATGGCTTTTGCTAAAAATTGTGTTGAGAGAAGGTTGGTGTGGTTTTCTATTGGTAGAACTTTGGTCTCTTGGTGTAGATGGTCAGTTAGGGCCATTTTGAGGCAGCCGGTTGCTATCCTGAGAGCCGTGTTTTGTGTTTTATGTAGTTTTTGAAGATGAGATTTTGATAGATTAGGTGACCGAATCGGGGCTCTGTAGTTGAGAATCAGGCGTCCTATTGCTTTGTAGGAGGTAACTGTTGTTTCCTTTTTTGGCCCCAGCTGGTGCCAGCCAGGGCTTTGAGAATGTTGTTGCGCCTGGATGCTTTGTTGTTTATGTTGGTGGTGTGGTTATTGAAAGTTAGTTTTGAATTGAAAGTAACACCTAGGATTTTGGGGGTTTTGTTTAGTGGCAAAAGTTTGTTGTCTTTGGTCACCTTTGGAAGGTAGTTAAACTCTTGTGAATGAGAGGAGGAAAAATAGCGACTGTCAATTTTTCTGTTGAAAGTTCTAAAGTAGTTTTTGTCCAGATATTAATTTAAAATGTTGAGGTAGCTGGTGAGATTGAGTTCCATTTAATAGCTGCAGTTGTAATTTTGACTGGATCCTAGATATTTCTGAAAACAGTTACGTTTTTCTTTTGGAGCTTTAAAGTGTTTATTTGGTGTGAATTGTTCTGTCAAATTTGTTGCCATTTCTAGAGGGTTATTGATTTGAATACCATTAAAATTTATGGCTGAATTTGGTGAGGGTTTATTG
>JASAMX010008730.1:0-45057 GCA_030248175.1 Microlaimidae sp. YZB2_3
ATATATAGTTATCGTGTAAATTGATAGTTTTTTTGGCAAAACAGGTTGATTTCAAAATTTTATCCAGTACGTATTATTTTTATACAGAATATAGTTTATATTAATAATTTCCATCCGAACTAAAGTTCATTTAAACTGTTATTTAAAAAACTTCACCGCGAAATTACCTTATCTTTACTGAAAATGAGTTGGTATACAAATTATCCACATAAACTATTGGAAAAATGTTCTATGGTCAAAAAGTTTACGCTCCGCTGTAAAGCATACTTTCTGTTTTTCATATAAACACATCGTAAGTAACTCACTGTTTGTGTTTTTTTTTTCATTTAACATGTAAGTATATCCTGCATCCAGCACGATTTTTACTATCAAACTGCAAATCACGATATCGTCGTCATTACGGCAAAATGAGCCACTGTTATTATGAAATAGACGTGACTGCAACTCATTTTGTAGTAAAAGTGCCTTTTTAAATTTAAAATGAGTCACAGTCGCATATATTTTATAAGATTTGTGGCTCATTTTCCCGTAGTAACGACGATATAGTTATAGTAAATAGAGCGCTATGCATATGCTTGACATTTTATACAAAAACATTTGTTTAACCACGATGCTTCGACAGATGCGGCTATAAATGAAAATCTAAAAATAATTGAATTAAATGTTTAGTGATACAAATTGAAAAGATATGACAATTACCAATTGGCACCGGTGATTTCTCGCTGTTTCCAAAAGTCTCTGACCCCACTTTCCGACCGCGTCCCCCCTCCCCAGGAACCGAAATCCACATTGGAGCTGCTACCGGCGCCCACGGCGCCCTGCGGATTGAAAGGGTAGTAGGGTATGCCTCCTATACCCCAACCAGTACCTGAAACGAGGATTGAAATGTTTAAGTGGTTTATTATTAAGTTCTAAATAGACGATTTATACTAAAGAAATAATTTGCATACAGTGTGTCGTTTAATTCGCTTAACTGCAGCTGATTGGTCGTTCTGTATTAATAAGTAACACGTTAAAGGTTAGTTAAACCAATAAAAAATAAAAATAAAACGTTTATTGAACAAATAAGGTAAGACGTTTCGAATGAATTTAATCTATCATCAGTCATACATATCTAAACTTTAAAGTTAAACTCCACAGTGGTAAAACTTTCTTCCTTATATTAAATCACGACAGAGACAAACTTTACTGTGATATTATTTATATTTTAATAGCATTGTTATGTATTATATATATTTGGTTTCACAGTTAGTACCAAGCAATATTTGCCGTACGTATTCATCTGTAAGCAAAATAAATATTTTTTCAACAAGCATCGTAATCAAAAAGCTTATAGATCTCAGAGAATGGGGACTGAACAGACTGACGTTTAAATAAATTAAATCGTTTATTGAGAACAATTTGAAAATTTCTTCAAATTATAATTCTTGTTAAAAAGAAATTAAAAGAAACTCCCAAAACTAATATAAATACTATCTAAACTAAAAGTTCGTGGTTGAATAGAAGCCGCAATTGGCAAAACTTCTGTACAAAAAATAAATGTTCACAAATACGACGCCCAATATATATACAAATTATGAACTAAAGTTAGCGGTTGATCGTTTAATGTTTAACGCATCAATCAGTAAAGTATTGAGACTGAAGATTACAGGTTCAAGTCTTGTATCGCCCATTTCGCGTTCAAAACCCTAAAAAAAGCTTATTGTTTCTCATATTTTAGGTAAAAAGACTTGCTTTATTTGGCCTTGTACTTTTGTTTTCGCGCATTATCATCCCGCATTTTTTTAGTATAAAACAAAAATGAGAGAAAAAAAACTTAGAAATAGAACACTTGGATTTTAAATTTAAAACCTTTTTTATGAAAAATCATTTGCTTTTTAACCTTTGTACATACATACCTTTTTGTTCTGTTTTACAAATTTTTGTTTTAATATCTTCTTAGTTCATTAAATACATTTTGTGCTTTACACCATTTTGTTTTTAATCAAACTACTGTTTAACGGTTTTACAAAAAATAATCATTACAAAAATTTTTAGCGTTTTATACTAATGTTATTTTTTATTCGCGTTTTAAGCTGTATTTTGATTCTTTTCAAATGTCTTCGCCGTATATTTTGTTTAGTTTACTTTTGGTTTTAGCATTGTTTATATGTTTTAGTCCTACCTAATGATGGCAATTCTATAGCGCGAAATTTTGTACAACAACTTACTGAAATGATAATTACAGCTAACTTTTATGGATTGTTTTTTAATTCATTGTTAAACTTTGGGTCCTGCGGTCTAAAAACTATTTATCTTAAAACGGCTTGATATAATAAAAAATGTTTTAACTTAAAACCCCTTTTTCGTAGAGGCTAAAGTAGACTTATTTTTGCAGAAGCTTGCAACTTTTTTGTAAGAAAGCGAGATTTAAAAAAATTCTAGATTATATTAATTCGTTTTTTTTAAATCGTCATAATCGCACAATTTTAATATTTTTTATATGCCTTTATAGTTTTTTATGGTGTCAACTATCGTTTATTCTACTATAAATTTTCTTTTTTAGTTCTCAAATTTAACATATTTAGTGTTATTCATCTATTTGTTCGTTTAAAACTGCAATTTTAAAGTAAACACTATAAACTCGGCCATTTTTATGATATGATGTTAATTGCCATTCTTATTGAAGTTCTTAGATAATAAAATACTAATACGTAATAATATTTTATTACGTAATAATATGTAATAAAATTAAAGATTAAACCTAATACCGTACTACATTAAATAAATATTAATTTTAGTATTAAGTTAATTAGTTATTTTTGGTAATTACCCTTTTTAAAAATCAATTAAAGTATTCAAAATCTTTAAAACAGCAAATTTTAAATTCCACCATTGTCACTTCGTCATTTAGCGTTCATTTGTACAAAATTTAAGGTCAATAGGACAGTAACCTTGTGGAACACCTTGCGAACAATTACATTGTAATTTCTAATAATCTGTCACTATTTTAAAATCAAACCTTCCATCATAACTGCCGTTGATACACATAGAAACGTGTATTTTTCAAAATTCTACAGTAAAATTTTTTTACTTCAGATTAAAAAAATTTGGGGTGAAATGAATTGCAAAAAAAGTAGAAACTCACATAAAAAATTTTTCTTTTTGGTTTTTAGTTCAGTTCAAACACTTCATTGCAATAGTTAGTTAAAATAAAAGTCAGAAAAAATAACAATAAATTAAAAAAATGCAACAAAATTAAACCTTTAATAATTTTTTAAATAATTATGCTTGTTAGTTCATTGTTGTAATTGACTTAATAGCACCCTAATGGCAAAAACTTGTTTACAAGCTAAATTTGACGCATTTTAATGCTAAACACTTATTTGCGCATATTCCACCAAGGAAAAAAAATTAAAAAATGCTTCGTAGCCGTAGGTAGCTTGGAAGCAAATCAAGAATAAAAACCATTCTCAAAAAGAATATGCATGCGATAGATTCAGGTGAGCAGCAAAAAAAATGTAAATATTGGTATGGTAATAGTTCAGCACTTGTTTATATTTAGTTTTTATCTTGCTAAAATGTTTATTTTATCTAGTTATCCAGTTAAACCAAATAGGTAGGGTAACTGACTTAATTTCGGCCACCTTTTTTTATTTTTTTGAATAAGTTTTTTCTGGCTTTTTCAATCAAGCCAAAATTTGGCCTAAAAATCAAACAATAGCTATATTTGTTATTCCAGTGCAAAATTTGAATATTTCTGTTACACTTAAAAATCAGTGAAGGTTTAAACTTTTTTTTAAAGTGGCCGAAATTAAGGCGCGTGCCATTTATTTCGGCCACCTACAAAAAACTGGTCATAACTATTGCTTAAACGAACAATAAAAATTTCTAAAGGTTGCAAATTTATCCTTAGGTATTGTTCTTGGTACGTATAACTTAATTTTTTCCCGTTTGCAAACTTATAGTTATTAGCAAGACTTTAAATAATTATGTCAAAACCTTAAAAAAACAAGTTTTAATAATTTGTATTTTTTATTCAATTTTTATTTTTGGCTTAAAAAACGTCAAAACAAAATCAAACGAGCAAAAAAATTTCTTTATAAATACGGTAGTACAATGATATTTAAAAACAGCAAAAAACGGCAGGTTCTTTCACCTAAATTTTCAGGTGGCCGAAATTAACGGAATCTTAAAACGCGCAGTTAGTTAAACGCATTGCAAAATGATTTTGAAGAAAACATCAAAACATGAAAATTAACAACTTTGAGCCTTAAATAGACGATATTTTAAGGTTATATATGGCTTCGTTCTAAATTTGATGCAGTATAAACACAAAGCAAAAATTATGAAAATCACAGAAAATTCACTTTTTGTATGGAAATGTTGATAATGTAAAATAACAAAAATAAAAAACTTTTGCAAAAACACTTTATTCAACATTAATCCAGTTACTTTTGTGCTAGTTCTTTTGTGTTTTAAAAATAAGCCAATTTTCTAACACCCTAAATTGGTGGCCGAAATTAAGGCGTGGCCGAAATTAAGTCAGTTACCCTAGTTGTTTTATTTGTTAAAGGAATAAAAGTCGAGGACCGCTGTAGTAGCCAATTAAATTAAAGTCATTTAACAGCATCGATGTGTACGAAATTGACTTAAATATCTAATAATCGGTTAAGATAAGTCAATATAAGTGTTGCCCGATTGCTTTAATTTTACTTGATGATTCCACATTTTTATTCCCTGAGTAAATTAAGCACCCATCTTTGTTTTTATCTAGTAAAAAAAGACCTAGTGAAAGCAACTTAAAACCATAGTTTTTGCCTAAAGCATTTTATTATACACGGTTTTTTTTTTTGATAAACAACCGCTTCTTATATTTATTTTTTAATTATGTTTTGATACCCACCAGTACTAAAGGAGTTGTCGGAGAGACTGGCCCTGATTTCCTGGTCGTTGGTATTTTCCGGCGGTACCCCGCAATGCCGCTGATAATTGTCGCAACCTACCTGAAATATATCTGTAAAATTTAGTTTTCAATATTGATAAAACAAATTGTGTAATACAAACTAATCGATAATTAGGTTTCACTATTTAAGGTCCCAATTGGAAACGTTTTAATTAAGAAGTAAGTGACGACCGCGTAATTAGGGCGCAGCTAACTTAAAGCGTACCCTAATTAGGCGGCATTAAGCTACGAAATTAAGCCACACACGTCAAAAATAGAGCCCTAATTAGAGCATTTAAAAACCCGATTTGAAGCAATTAAATTTCTCATTGCAGTAAAATATTCATAGTATAGGCACCTTGCACTGGAACTCGGTTTATACATAAAGTATGCAATATACATAAGCGTCACCATTATGAATAATTTCCGTATCTCCTACTTATCTTTTGTAGTATGCAGATCTTTCGTAGTATGAGGATCGAAAGCGCGCGAAATTTCCATCGATTGATCTGCATACTACGAAAGATGAATAGGAGATACGGTAATTATCCATTATGGTGACGCTTATGTATATTGCATACTTCATGTATAAACCAAGTTCCAGTGCAAGGTGCCTATAGTCATAATCTTTTTTACTTGTATGTTTTCATTCTTATTAAACTTGAAAGCTGTCATGAATTATTATTTTTAATGAAAATCTGTCAGTAAAAAATTAAAGGCCATGGTGACAAAATAAAACCAATAATTTACGCTTTTTATTATTCAATTAAGTTGAATTATTATAAATTGTTAATTATATATGGTAATAAAAAAATTTATTTCGGTTGATTATCATATAAAAAAGGTCAGGTCACATTCAATTTATGGAACAACCCCCGTTTTAGTTTTTTTTTAATTTAACCGGTGTTCAGTAAAGCTTAAGCTTGGGAAAAATCCTGGAACATGCAACTATGGTTGAATTATATCTGGCTGACGCTGAAAATTAGAATGCAGACAGGGGACCAATTAAAATTGTGCGGTAATGAGGTTTTTCTTAAAAAAACAAATAAGAACGCAGAATTTTTTTTAATTCCACCTTTTTACCAAATATATAAGAATTAACCATCTTTAGCCCTTTAAAAATTTGCATTTGGGTTTAAAATTAAGTAAATTGATAAATAATTATTAAAATACGGGTTTTGATCTTTATTATTAAACCGATTTCACAAAAAATTTGAATGGCTTTGTTGTTAAATAGTCGATTCAATACTGCAATTTTCGCGGTCAGCTAGGTTTTATTTGCCTATAGTCATAAAACTACATAAAACGTACAAGAAACAGGCATAAAACCCGAGGCACGTAAAGTCAGATAAGACGGTTTGCGAAAAATAGGTATCTATAAGAAACTAAAAGATGTTTGCCGAAATAAAACAGTCCGATTTTCTAATTAGGGGTACTTAAAAACGCATTTTCTCTCCAAGCTCCTAAGTTCTTATTTTTTTGAATGATTAATTTAAAGCTTATTTCACGTTGAAGAACATTTTAAGTTATTTTAACCATATTTTTAAACCTTTTTAAAACGTTTTTGCAAGTTTTAAAAAAAACAACGTTTGAAATAATATTCGGCATTATTTAGAAAATTTTATTACAAAAACGGGATGGAACTCCGGAAATCCGTAGAATTGCTTCTGAACTTCTATTTCTTACCTTGTACTCCTCCGGCGTGTTCAGCACTCGGCAGAATTGTCGCGCAAAGACGGCGTATTGAACGCAGTAGGACGTTTGTCTCGCCGTCGGCAGGCGACTCTCCAGTCCCGGAGCTCCGGAGCCGGGACTTAGTAGTCCTCTCAAGCCGGGACTAACCAGTCCTCTAAGGCTCTGGGCGGGACTGACCAGTCCACCTAGGGCGGCACCCGGGTAGGCCAGACCCTGCAAGGGTTGCAATGGTGGCGGCGGCGGAGGGATTGGATTGGCGTTCAGCGGCCCCGGCCCGGCCCGGTAAAACGAATCCGGGGAAACCACAACAGGCTGGCGCAGCACCGGGCTGAACTTCTGCTGCAGGAACGGGGAATTGTGAACTTGCAGCCGCGGCGCCGTCGGCAAGCGGCTGAGCGAATGAGCGGCGGCCAGTCCTCCGCCGCTGAACGAATGAGCAGCATTTTGCTGGTGGTGCTGCGGTACAGCACTCCGGTAAAGCGACTTGAATCCAGTTATTGGTGGCGATGGATACAGGGGACCGCCGGCTGGCACGTTATAAGACAAAACGGGGGGCCGGAAACTGGTTTCCACTGGCGGCTTATAAGGCTTATGCGGTAGGTCGCAGCGCTCTCGGTAATTGAAGCAGAAGCGCTCTCGGACTCGCGAACGGCGACGCAGAGAATTGACGCAATTTCGCAAGAACAACTTCTTTTGTAGTATGCAAATTCCGTTGACCGGGCGTCTGGTGGCGGCTTCTGTGGTCGCAGTCGGTTTCGAAGTGGTCGTAGTTGCTCCGACCGTTGAAGTCGAGGTCGGAGCGGTCGTAGTAGCTACGGAGCTACTACGTCCAGGTCTCGGCGAGCTCGACCATTTGTCTGCGATTTCGGCTGCAGTTGCGGCAACGGGTGAAGGGGCCGGGGTGGTGGTTTTGACGCGGGAGCAGTAGATCCGGTCCGGCAGACGCTCGCAGACGTATTCGGGGAAAGACGAAGCGGACAGTTTTCGACAGGAAACTGAAATGCAACCGGATTATGAATGGACAGTTTGCACTGGAATTGTGTAACAGACATAAACTGTGCCATGTATAATGCATGTTTTTCTAGGTAGAGCGGAAACGGCGGATTGCCTGTGAATGATTTTAAATCCACCAAATACTTTGCAGATATTATAGTTTTCGCATGTAGTATGCTATGCTATTACTACTAATAGCCGTAGCCGTACTATTTGCTTATTATGGACTTATGGTGCAAACAATAGCTATCTATACTTTTGCAACATGAGGTGAGATAAGTGTGAAACCAATCCATTGTTCTCACAAATTTTAACAGTTTGCGTGGTGCGTGGTTGTTGAAAAGCGAGCGACTATTTTAACTTCCAAATAGATTATTAATAATTTCGAATTTTCATTAAGTAATAAACCGCGCAATAAGCCAATTATTATTATTAAATTAATTAGCATTAATTAATATTATTAAATTAAAAAGCCAATTATTAAAGGTGCAGTTTTTTATTATTTATTATTAAAGTATATAGTATTAAAGTCAAACTTTTTGTCTTTGATTTTGATTATTTTTCGTGAAAACGTTAGCCCTGCTCCCAATAGGCCACAAAATTTTTTTGCTAAATTATCTTTATGAGTTCAGGAGATATAACTCCCGAAAATCGCAGTTTTTTTCGAAATTTTGAACTTAAAAAAGTTTCTCAATAAGTATAAAATCTTATGTTATAAATTTTTCACTGAAAAAAGCGACTACCTTCTACTTTAATTTGATATTTTGATTGTTAACATTGGTGCAGTATTTGTCGAGATATTGGGTTTCTTGTACAAAAAACCCTCGATTTTTTCGTTAAAAACACCAAACGACGGCAGTGATTTGATTAATTTTGCCCAACATTTTTGACTACACTTCGTACTTTTAGCAACAAAAAAAATTGCGGGTTTTTGTACGGAAAACGCCATATCTCCACAAATACTGCACCAATTTTAAAAATCTATTAAATTAAAGCAGCTTTCTTTCAGTAAAACTTTTATAACTTAAACTTATACTCATTAAGAAATCTTTTAAATGCAAATTTCAAAGAAACGCGATTTTTGGGGGATCATATCTCCTGAACCACCAAAGATATTTTGATGAAAAAAATTTTGTGGGCTATGGGGGCACGGGTAAGATTTTTTACAAAAAATCATAAAAATCGAAGGCAAAGAGTTTGACTTTAAAAAGACGCTGGATATGACCACTTTTCACGCCAGATTTGTTATAAGCTCCGCCCACAAACATACAAAAATCAATAAATCACCATGTTAATTTAAATCCTAACTCTCATAAAACCTAAAAAATTTTAAAGTTAGGTACGCGTTTCAAAAACACGTAAAAATTCTTAACTACTTAAAATGCATTATGTAATTAACTTTTAGTTCGCAAAAACAGTCATCATTACTTGTGCAAAATTATAAGATAAAAAAAGGAAGAAAATATAAAAATCTAGAAGCACCATTGTATTCTTCAATACAATTAAAATAATTGTTTGTTTTTTTTTAAATCCATATATTTGCACAAGTTATAACCCGTTTCAAAAGACGGCCATGCAAAAGACAACCAGCGGACGGACGGGTGTCATCGTGACGGACGGGTGTCATCGTGACGGACGGGTGTCATCGTGACGGACGGGTGTCATCGTGACGGACGGGTGTCATCGTGACGGACGGGTGTCATCGTGACGGACGGGTGTCATCGTGACGGACGGGTGTCATCGTGACGGACGGGTGTCATCGTGACGGACGGGTGTCATCGTGACGGACGGGTGTCATCGTGACGGACGGGTGTCATCGTGACGGACGGGTGTCATCGTGACGGACGGGTGTCACGATAAATGCTTTGAAAACCATGTTTCTAAACATATTTTGTCTTGCTGGCCGACTTTCAAAAACTTTTACAATTTAATACCGTACCTTTTATTGAAACTCGAATAAGCGACAAAAAACAGATGCTGCGTGAAAACCAGAATAAATAACACAAATATATTATTGTGCTAGTATAAAATCACATTCATACAAATTTAAATAATTTAAATAAGGGCAAATTTAACCTCTTTTAATATAAAAAAACCGCGAAAACAAATTAAGAAGTTCCATTTGTATTAATTTTGTCATAAAATAAATTAAAAAAATATGAAAAATATGCCCACAATTACTTAAAACGACTATTTGTTTAAAAAATAACCAGGAACAAAAAATTTTCAGTTTAGTTTAAAAATGATACGTGAAAGAAGCAAAAGGATATGACATGCAAATGTGCACAATTGTAGTTTCTTTAAAATAAGTATTCGTTATTTTCATTCGAGTTTTTTATGTAAAAAGATAAAGAAATGAAATTAAACATTAATGTTTATGTTAGGGATATGCCTAGGCGAGAAAAAACACGACTACTGAGGGGTTCGAACTTAGGACCCTCAAATGCGTAATTATGAGTGAGTTCGCCTAAAAGCGTAATATAAACGGCTGTTTGCAACCACCGATGTTTTCAGGCAATATTTTTACTTTTTTCTGGTGTTTTGGGGAATTTTTAAAAATAATGTAAACTGAACTTTATTTTGCATTAAAATGCCGACAAAACTGCGGTATTTTTTATAAAAAATATATTAGTTTGTGTTCAGTTTTATTGTATTTTTGACTTTAAAAAATTACTAAATATGCATTTGTTGTTCTTTACAATCCTTTAATTTGTAAAGTATAAAATATATTCAAGGTTTTTAACGATTTATTCCATAATTCTTTGTCATTTTGTTTTGATTTTGGGGATTTTTTTATTTGCCACTTTATTATTATTTTTTTGAAAAGGAAGAAGGCTCATTAAATACATCCAGTAAAACATTTATCCCCCTTCCCTCGGTACTCACAATAACACCTGAATAAGTGTAGAAAAAACTTATTAAAACCTTAAAAGATGTTTCAAAAAATTTCAAATGATTATGTCAAACTACATTTCTTTAAAACTAAGTGACTTATGCTCTCACGGTAAAGCATATTCTTTTTATTTATGCATTACATCTATATTATTTTCTTGAGAATGCTGAGCTAAGTGTTTGGAATCCAGCCAAAAAGATTAAATATCTTTAGAAACACGGTTTTCAAACTATTTATCGTGACACCCGTCCGTCACGATGACACCCGTCCGTCACGATGACACCCGTCCGTCACGATGACACCCGTCCGTCACCATGACACCCGTCCGTCACCATGACACCCGTCCGTCACGATGACACCCGTCCGTCACGATGACACCCGTCCGTCCGCTGGTTGTCTTTCGCATGGCCGCGTTTGTTAAACACGAGTGTCACACCTTTGTCCCGAATCATCGTATTATCCACCTTTGCCCTTACACATTTCAACGTTGTCTTTTAACTATTTACAACTACAATTTAACACCCGACCACTTAATTCAACCCGTTTTTACCTTTGCAATATGTGTGCCGAAATTACACTATTTTATTTTATAACGATTGCTTACCACAGACGCAACGTAGAACAACGGGGACTAAAAATTTGGAAAATAAACTAAATTTTACCAGGACAGTTTAATTTTTAAACCAATTTATTGCGTAATCATGAAATGCCCATGTTCTAAAAACGAGTAACAATTTTATTTTTTGTAAATCACACAATTTCCAATGAAAATATCATAACATAACAAATAAAATACTCACGACAGTCATCTACATATAATTAGCTCTCATTTGAGCTATCAAACGTCGTATTCCGTCCAGGATTACCAAAGATATAGTCCAAAATCAAAAATGCCCACTTTGGAAAAGTGCCGAAATTAAATGCACTACCCTAATCTATTGATTTTTCTATTTTAATGTGCAGAGTTTAGTTAATTTGAATGTGTCTATAGAACCATTCCCCTTGACAAAACCAAAAATGCATAATAGTGTTCAAATTATAGGTTGATTATCCAACAGTAATACACTGTCAAAATTAGTCAAAATATTCTGTTTTAACATATAAAATAATTTATACGTCCGTTGCAACAAAAAACCGGGAATATTTAACATTACGTGGAAAAAACCTCATCTGAGGATTTTACGTTCGCAGTTTTTTTGCAATTTCGAGCTTCTGAGTTTTTCGAGCTTTGGAGCTATCCCTAAACCTCAGTCCTTTCTAGTATATATTTTATGAAAAGTTAGTAATTCCATAATTATTTTAACAAAAAATTTTGTAATAAAAAATCGAAGATAGACATGTTTAAAAAATAACTCATTAAAAGCTTAAATAAGCTTGCAATTAAGCATTTAAAAAGGCGAAGATCCAGAGTTCCCTCCGCTTTGAATGATGGAGCAATAGAGCATGACAATGGAGAGTTAAACAGAGAGTTTTATATTAGATATATTCAAATCTTTTGTCTTCGACTTCAAAGATTATAAAAGTACAGGCATTGCAGCATTTTTTATGCTTCCTATTATTTTATAAGGCACTTTTTTCCACTAAACATATACTATCGTCGCTATTATTTAAGTTACAATATAAAGATTTAAAAATGAGCCAACCACTACAGCCTTACAGCTAAAAATACGCTCG
The DNA here is from genome assembly GCA_030248175.1 of Microlaimidae sp. YZB2_3. Taxonomy (NCBI): domain Eukaryota; kingdom Metazoa; phylum Nematoda; class Chromadorea; order Desmodorida; family Microlaimidae; species Microlaimidae sp. YZB2_3. Next base: position 12,180 of record JASAMX010008730.1, read on the forward strand.
ATCAAAAGGCGGTGTCATGTTTGGTATATGCAAATTATGTGACAAATCCACTGGCGGTGCGGTAACATTGATTTTTGCGTAAGCATTTATGCAATTAATCATTCTCAAATTGAAAAAAATCACTTACCAGTTTGAAAAAAATAAACTATTGTTTGTATGAAGAAAAAAGTTACCAATTTCCAGCGCATTTTTCAATATCAATGCGAGAATCTGTGCACATGACGGTGTAAACATTAAACAATGACCTTTGCGCAATCATGAACAGTGTAATATGTTAATGGGTCCGACCGAAAATAACTTTTATGCGTCCCACCGAAAATAATTTTTATGCGTCTCACCGAAAATAGTGTCTTATTGCATCGTACCAACAAGTTCCCCAAAAATCTACTTTACTACGAAAAAATAACTGTTAAAAATAGATATTTCAATTAAATCGTACCATGCAAATCTCGTTTTTGTGTCAACTCAAACGATTATGAACTATTTAAAAATGTCCGCAATTTTTTTAAAAATGATTTTAAAATATTCTACAAATTCTTTTTAATATCAAAATTTTTTTATTTACTCCTTGTAGTTAAATCCTCTTTGTTTATATAATATACCCGTCATCCAGCACAAATGGACTATAATTATACGGCAATGTTTGGTTTTATAGTAATTATAGTGCTGAATGCCACATGTTACATAAAAACATCGATTTAAAACTACGATGTGTTAATATAATTAATAAATGCTTCGAAATATTTTAAAATAATATCCGAGATTCGCTCGCAAAAAACAAACAAAAACAAACTAATAACGTTTGACACCCTACAAATATTAGCATTTATATTTTTGCAGTTGAACAAACAGCGAATAATATTAGTTAACAAATAATTTTATCACTACAAATAATGCAATAAAAAATTAGTATAAAATGTATTTTTTTATAGCAATAATCACCACAAAATATTATTATATTAAAATAGACGAAATTAGAAATTTATATGAATCAAGAAAAATCCTAAATTAGTGGATGTATGAATGAATAATGCGAGTAATAGTTTAGAAAACAGCCATCACCAATATATTAAGACGTCCAGAGCAATCGTTTGTCCTGTACTTCGTTCAGTTACGTATTGCTTATTTCTTATCGCGTCGAGGTTATTTCGGTACCTGGTTCGAGATCTAATATCATGTCCAGAGCTTGTCTGTAGTGTGGCACTTGTTCATTTAGACCGGTTAAATTAAATTTGTCCTGAATATAATCTTCGTCAACCTAAATATTAGAAATTAAGATTATTACTATTATTAATAGTCTCTAATTATTATGATCAAATAATACTTCTGTTATGCGAGTTATTAAATCTTAGTCAGGGACGTACCCAGAGTTTCATTTTGGGAGGGGGGCGGATTGTAGTACAAAAAAAAATTTCGGGGGGAGCTCTGCCCGCTACCCCCCCCCCCCCCCGAAATATTGGGGGGGGGGGCGGAGACCCCCTTAATTTTTGAAAACGTTAAAAAAGCAGGGATAAACGTAGATAAAGCTGTATAATACGCTGTTTTTGGCCTAATAATAAGTTATTATGGTTTAAAACTGTTTTGCTTTGGACACCGGACCCCACCTGACCCCCCTCTAGATTTCAAAATTTTGCACCCCGGGTTGACCCCCCCCTAAAAAGCTAGGGGGGGGGGTCCGGACACCCCTGGGACCCCCTCCTAGAATTCAAAATTCTATTTACCCCGGGTAACCACCACCCCTCTAGCTTCCCCGACCGTTCTCACTCACCTATGCCCCCCCCCCAATAAAACCCCGGGGGGCAGTGCACAGGTCTGCACTCTTAGAAGTTACCTTTAAGTGTATTTTTTTATAAAAAACATTTTTAAGCTTATTTATGCCAAAAATGATTTTTAATATTAAGAATCTATTTTTGTGGTTCTGTAATTTTTACAATTTCACCATGGTTTTTTTTTATTTGTAAATTATTAAGAAGGGAAATATTAATATTTGATTTTTTAAATCAGAAATCCACAAACCGGAATTGAGGGTTGCGATAGGAAAACAGGAATCACTGCCAATTAATTACATATTAATAACAATATATACAGACCCGTGCACGGTCTGGAAATGCCCCCCTCCCGTTTTATTGGAGGATTTGCCCCCCCCCCCGCCAAAAAATGAAAAAGTAATTTTAAAAACATTTTCTCGCACTTTGCATCGCGCAGCTGTAATTCAATGTACTCATTAATTTCAGTTGTTATTGTTTTTGAAATCGAAAATTTGAAGGTCTTAAATTGTTTGTAAAAAAAAATTTTCTTTGTTTTATAGATTTAATTTTTATTCAATAATTAAGGATGTGGCATAAACACGGTAATAAAATCTCAGCGCGAAGCGCGGAAAAATTTTTTTAGTCCTCTTATAACGCCTAGGATTCGGACTACCCCCTTTTGGAAACTTTGTTCAGGGATGGACCCCTTTTTGATGAATCGTGACTACGCCCATGGCTGCAGCATCCATCTTTAGCAGGCAGACCTGTGCACAATGTGGAAATGCCCCCCTTCCGCTTTATTGGAGGATTTGCCCCACCCCGTTTTATTCCCCCCGCCGCCAAAAAATAAACAGCACCCTAAAATTATGACGCCATTTTTGACCTATGATGAGGCCATCATCGCCAATTTTTTTGTAGTTTTTAGCCTATTTTAACGTATTTTAAGCCATTTTAGAGCTATTTTTACCTTATTTTCGCTTTTTTGTCCTTTTTTTCCCTTCTTTTTTTCCCTTCTTTTTTCTTTCTCCCCTGCTTGCCCCCCCCCCGTTTCAAAAAAGTTGGCCCCCGTGCCCCCCCCCCAAAAAAAAATCCGGGGGACAGTGCACAGGTCTGATATATATACTAACTGGCACACCTGAGCACTATCCAGCAGGGCAATGCCACCTGATTTACTATTGAATGTGATCCGCCCGCCTAGTTTTAATGTCCTATGCTTGGAAATAAAAAAAAAACACGAAAAAAATGAGTAAATTTTGACGGTACTAGTTTCATACGTGTACCGAAATTCGATTTGACCGATTAAAAAGCAATTACAAATTGTAAAACATCTTTATAGCCCGAACACGTAGACGTTATTTTTGTGGTTATTTTTCGAATTTAAGCTTTTGACAAAAAGTTATGAACCAATCTGTACCAAGAAATAACCCTTTTTTGGCAATGTACAATTTGTGTTATTAAAGAAATTTTTCCATTAGGCCTTTAATCAAATTAATATGATTTTTTTCGTATTACTAAGTGTCTGGCAGTTACAAATATACTTTTTTTCATGCTAACACAGACTTGTGCACAGTTTGGAAATGCCCCCCCACTTTATTGGAAGATTTGCCCCCCCCCCCTGGCGGAAAAATGAAAAAGTAACAAAAATTATGACGCCATTTTTTACCTTTTATGACGCCATCATTGCAAAATTTTTGCAGTTTTTAGCCTATTTCAATGCATTTTAAGCTATTTTAAACCTATTTTTACCTTTTTTTTGCTTTTTTGTCCTTTTTTTTTATTTTCCTTTCTTTCTTTTCTCTTTTTTTCTTTTTTTTCTTTCCTCCCTGCTTGCCCCCCCCGTTTTATTGCCCCCCGTTTCAAAAATTTGCCCCCCCCCGTTTTGAAATTGCCCCCCCGTTTAAACCCCCGGGGGGGGCAGTGCACAGGTCTGGTAACAACCGATGTTTTATAATAATCGTTCAAATACCTATCAAATTTTAGTTGTGAAAAATTCACATTTTTGAAAAGCCATATATTTCAATAAAAATCGATTATATTACAATTTTGTTTGATTTTTAGGTTTTGCTTAGGCTTAGGAACAATTAATCGGTGAAAAACTAAGTTTAAATTAGCGTTTAAAGCCAAAAAATTTTGTTGTCCATGTTTTTGGTGGTCCATGCGACTTTCCAATTTTCATCTTTTTTGAAAATTTACGATTTCTTTAGACTTTTAGCATGGTTAAAACATAGTTTTTAATTTAGTTTGTTAGTTCACAAAGTTTTTTCCTTGGCATCATAAATTGCACATGCTGAAAAAGGCTATTTTTGGGTATAAATTGGGTTATAACTTTTTACCACTAACTTAAATCTTAAAAATAACCACAAAAATAAGTTTCACGTGTTCTATTTAAGCTATAAAATGTTTTGCAACTTGTATTTACGTTTTGATCGGTGAAATCGAATTTTAGTACACGTATGGAATTTGCACCAATTTTGACTTATTTTTGCCAAATTTTCGCAGTTTTAGTGTTTTTTAACGCAAATTAATTAGGACCTTTTTCCACTAAAATATAGCTTTTTATTTCTTTTTCTTCCTTGCTTTTTTATTTTTCCCCACGTGCCCCACCACATTTTACTGCCTCTACCATCTGTTTTCAAAAAAATAAACAAATCTTTAACTCATGATTTTGTAAGAATGTAAAAACACAAATAAAGTTTGACTTACTTCGCAGAAAAATTCATTTCCCCGAAGACCGCAAAACCATGAAATCCATGAAACTTCTTCCGAACTGCTCATTATTGTAAATTTTCAAGTGTATATTTATTATAACAACTTTTCGTACACCGGTTTTTTTCTAATTTGTGCTTTAATATTTATTTAAAATCATTTTTATATTTATTAAACTAAAAAAATATGCAAAAATTAAAAAACCATTTAAGAAACTTGATTATTTATTGAATCTTAAATTCAATGGATCAGATATCATTGATGATGATGGTTCCCAGAAATTTCGTCTTTCAACATCTCGTCTTCGGAAAGCTCGTCTTTTAAACATCTCGTCTTTGAAAAACTCTTCTTTTGGATGCAATTTTGTAAACTTACTTTTCAGAAAAAGACAAGTTTCTTCTATTTTGCGAATAAAGCATAAAATTAAAAATCTTTTTTTCCTAAGCCTAAGCAAAAGCCGAAAATTAAGCAAAATTTTACCGCAAATAAACTTTTACTAAATTATTTATTTCTGAAAACTAAAAAACCTAAGCCTAAGCAAAACCTAAAAATCAAGCAAAACTTTATACATGTAAATTTTTATTTAATGATGTGCTTTTTGAATTAAAAAATAAAAACCTTATTTTTCCTAAGCCTAAGCGAAACCTAAAAATCAAGGAAACACCTCAGAATTTTTTAAGCTTTAAAATATTATATAGTATTTGTGATTACGTCATAAATGTTTTGCTTTGTGGGATAGGTTGTCGGAGGAGCAGCGGCAAAACAAGGCTTCAAAATGAAGGTGCGAATATGGCTAAAAAAATGCCGCGCGGTCGGGTTATTAAAAAGGCGCGGCGCGTTATTAGACATAAATGCGGGCGTCCCTTTATGAGCGCAGTCTCCTTTGATGCGCACGGGATTCCTTCGGTTTAGAACAATGGATTTTGACCAGGGTGAAATTTTATCGGCAGAGCGCAAACTCGCTTTTTAAAAAATACGTTTACAAAATCGCATTGAAAAGACGAGTTTTCCGAAGACGAGATGTAAAAGACGAAACTTCCGGACACCATCATTGATTGTTTATCAGGGTTGCCAGGTCTAAAATAGAAAAAAGGGCTATTTTTTCAACAAAAAGGGGCAAAAGGGGCTATCAAATTTTTCAAAAAATGCCAAAATTTGAAAAAAGGGCTATTTTTGGAGAAAAAAGGGGCTATTTTAAAAAAAACTAACAATTTTCCAGACCTGTGCACGGTCTGAAAATGCCCCCCCCCCCCCGTTTTATTGGAGGATTTGCCCCCCCCCCAGTTTTATTGCCCCCCCCCCCCGCCAAAAAATGAAAAAGTACCCTAAAAATATGACGCCATTTTTGACCTATGATGACGCCATCATCGCGAATTTTTTGCAGTTTTTAGCCTATTTCAATGTATTTTAAGCCATTTTAGACCTATTTTTACCTTATTTCCGCTTTTTTGTCCCTTTTTTCCCTTTTCCCTTCTTTTTTTCTCTTTTTTTCTCCTTTTTTTCTCTTTTTTTTCCCCCTGCTTGCCTCCCCCCGTTTTATTGCCCCCCCGTTTCAAAAAAGTTGCCCCCCCCCCGTTTTAACCCCGGGGGGGGAGTGCACAGGTCTGATTTTCATTGACTAAGTGCAAAATTAAAGACTACACATGTTTTACCGTATTTTAAGCTATTTAGAGCAGTATTTACGCAGTTAAAAAGCTTACAACTTCAATATTAATCAATTAAACACAATGAAAATCTTAATTGCTTATGCATTAATGCATGCCAAAACATTTTTTTTAATTTAACATTTTCAATTTATGGAACTTTTTTATAAGCAGAACCTGGGTAAATATTTTTAAATAAACACAAAAAAATAAATTTTTAATAAATTACAATTAAAAAAAACTAATGGGTCTACAATTTTTTTAAATTTTAAATTTGAAAAATTTATTAATTAATTTCACTCTAAAAACATTTTGTAAATAAACACAGAACAAATAATTTTTTCAATAAGGTGAAATTTATATTTAAAAAAAGTTTCTGGGGGTGCAATTTTTTAAAATATTAAATGTGAAAGAAAGATTTGGGCAGCATATATAACAGCTTAGGGCATACATGGCCATTGGGGGATTTAAGGGAAGGGGGTTTAAACTCTCTCCCTAAAATTCGCGGAAGGTGGTTTAAACCATACATAGGCAAGTTGGTCGGGTTGGGGGGGGTTAAACCCTAAATTAGGGGGGTTAAAATCCAAGAAACGCAAAATACCCCTATCGTTGTTTTTCCTGGAGTGCATTTTACCCATATCGTTTTTCGATTTTGAAGAGAAATAGGTAAAAAATGCTAATTTTAGGTCAAAAAGCTTTTTTTATAGCATTTTTGAGCTTTTTATTGCTTAAAACATTCCTTTTGACCCCAAAACTTAACTTTGGGGGCAGTTAGAAGTCATTTTAAACACATTTTTTTCTTCATTTTTTTTCAAAATTGAAGGGGTTAACTTTTTCTCCCCCCCCCCACTTCTGAGTGGGGGGGTTAACCCCCCTTCTCAGAATTTGGGGGGTTAACCCCCCCAACCCCCCGTGCCCATGTATGGTTTAAATCATACATGGGCACGGGGGGGGGGGTTGGGGGGGTTAACCCCCCCCCCAAATTCTGAGAAGTGGGGTTTAACCCCCCCACTCAGAAGTGGGGGGGGGAGAAAAAGTTAACCCCCCCCAATTTTGGAAAAATGAAGAAAAAAATGTCTTTAAAATGACTTCTAACTGCCTCAAAACTTAAGTTTTGAGGTCAAAATGAATGTTTTAAGCAATAAAAAGCTCAAAAATGCAATAAAAAGGGCTTTTTGACCTAAAATTAGTGTTTTTAACCTATTTTTCCTTCAAAATCGAAAAACGATATGGGTAAAATGCACTCCAGAAAAAAAACGATATGGGTATTTTGCGTTTCTCGGATTTTAACCCCCCCCCCTAATTTGGGGTTTAACCCCCCCTTCCACTCCGGACCAACTTGCCCATGTATGGTTTAAACCCCCACCCACCACTGAGATGTGCGGGGAAAATGAAGAGATAAATGTCTTCAAAATGACTTCTTAGTTTAAACTTAACTGCTTCAAACTTTTTTTAAAGTAAATTGCTTGAAACATTTATTTTGACGGTCAAAATGAGTGTTTTAAGCAATAAAATGCTAAAAATTGCTATAAAAAACCTTTTTAACCGAAAATTAGCGTTTTTCACATATTATTTCAAAATAAAAAAAACAATATGATGAGTATTATGCACTCCTCCAGAAAAAACAATATGCGTAAAAGTGCTGGGATAAACCATACATGGGCAAGTTGGTCCGGAGTGGGGGGGGGTTAAACTCCAAATTAGGGGGGTTAAAATATGAGAAATGCAAAATATCCATATCGTTTTTTTCTGGAGTGCATTTTACCCATATCGTTTTTCGATTTCAAAAAAAAGGGTAAAAAACGCGAATTTTAGGTCAGAAAGGCTTTTTATTGCATTTTCGAGCTTTTTACTGTTTAAAACTTTCATTTTGACCTCAAAACTTAAGTTTGGAGGCAGTTCGAAGTCCTTTTAAAGACATTTTTTTTCTTCATTTTTACACAATTGGGGGGTTAACCTTTTCTTAAACCCTTCTTGTCAGAATTTGGGGGGTTAACCCCCCTCTCAAACCCCCTCCCCGTGCCCATGTATGGGTTAAACCCTCTCCCTTTCCTCCCTTACTTTAGACCAACTTCCCATGTGAGTATGTATGGGCTACGGGGCAATGGCAGGCTTGGCAGCCACTTTGTAGATTATTTATAATTTGACATTAAAACATTTTTTAACCAAGCACCAATACCCAATAAAATTTTTCACTAAGGTCAAAATTTAAAAAAAAAACTTCTGAAGAGTGAAGGTACAAACAATTTTTTTTTAATTTTTAAATTTGAAAGATAAGGGAAACACAACAGCTTGGGAGGCAATGGGAGAGACTCTTTGGATTGTAATTTCACAACATTTTTTTCAACAAGAAACAAATAAATTTTTAATAAGGTTATATTTAAAAAACAATTGATATGAAAGTTTACTTAAAAATTCATTTAAATTTCATATTTTCTAAATTAAAAATTCACCAGTTAGAGTTAGCTATCATAAAATTTCATAAGCAACCAAAGTTAAATCACGGACAGCAAGCCGTACGAGAAATCTTAACAACAAACAAAACCCCAAAATTAATATATATTTTATTATGATAAGTGTACTTTATTACTAAAGTGATCATTTTATCGCAATTTTAGGATGATTTTCCGTTTTATTTTTAATTTTGAACCTAACCCAAAAAGGGGCCATAAAAGGGGCTATTTTTGGAAGAAGGGGCTAAAAAAGGGGCTAAGGGCTATTTTTGAATTTTTGGGGCTATCAGCCTAAAAAAGGGGCTAAAAATAGCCCCAAAGGGGCTAACCTGGATTCTAGGAAATTTGAACGCCAGCACTTGATCGCCGAGCACTTGACCGCCAGCACTTGACCGCCGCGCACTTGAACGCCGAGCAATAGAACGCCGAGCACTTGATCGCCGCACTAAACGTGTTACTTGGGCTACGACTGGTGCGGCACGCAGCGGAAAAGATAGAAACAACAGAAATAATTAGATAAACAATGATTTTACTCTAAATATTAAAGTAAACCGGTTACAATTATGTTGTAATGTTTAATAAGATAAATAAATATGAAAAAAACATGTTTTACACGTATGAACTTTTATTTTAATTAAATTACGGGAAAAATAAATTTATTGCTTTTCGTTATGAACAATTATAATTAAGTGGATTCGTTGATTTACAGCATTATTTAAATAACTTAAAAAATACTTGTACTCCATAAAGTGAAAAAAAGGTACTTCACCAAACAAATAATAAAACAAACAAATTTGGAAAGAAAAATTTGACTAGTGAGTGATAATAAAAAATGCAATTTTTTTTATTTGTGTTAATTGTTTTTATACAACGTGGTCAAATTCCTACGAGAGTTTTTCCTCACGAAAGGCCAGAGTTGGATCTCCAGACCAGAACGGAGCTCTGGAGGTGCAAGTTTAGGGGCTGATTGTACTACATTTAGAGATAATTAAATGGTATATTTATATTATATATCTCAAATGTTTTCTAAACTTATTTTGTTCAAAACCTATTTAACACATTTCACGTTATTTTTAAAAATATTGTTTTAAAAATATATTTAGAATAACCAAACCATAAGGTAAAATAAGCTTGTGGGTGAATTATATGTCTTAAAATTGTATTTGTGACGAATTTAATATTATGTGACGTGTTTTTTAAAAAGAATTAGAAAGCATTTAAAAAATACGTAGTTTAACAATACTATGCTGAAATTAACGAATTTTAGACTTAAAAAATTGGCGTCAAGTTGATTATTTTTAAAAATAATTGGTTAATTTTTTGTTCATTTGGTAAAACCAAAAATGCATAAAAATTAAGAATAAATATTGGTGAGACACAATTTATATCCCTTTTAAAGCAAAAAAACTCCATTTAAGAAAACCTTATTTATCCTGGCCTGTCACCGCGTTATAATCTCGAACTTTGTTTTTCTACATTTTATGTTATAAGAGTGTAACTGCAAATCATAAGCTTAAAAATAATTTTGCTCAAAACTTGTATCTTATTTATATAATTGCATTGTACTTGCGATAGTTCAGTTTAAATCATAGTGTGTAATAATAATTCCATCTCTTAAATAAGTTTCCTATAGGTGCTTTAAAACTGGCTGACTTAGAGTATTAAACGACCATTTAAATAACAAGGAAACTTAAAAGTTTAAGCAAAATACGGTTTTATATTAAAAACCAAATGCTCTATTATTTACAGCAGTATACATCTAGTCACAGTGTTGTTTATGTTTGTTGGTCCATATTTGGATGGTGTTCTTTTTTTAATCATGGAACACCGTGTGCATGTATCAGTTAGTAGCTTAAATTTTTTTTCTTGGTTGTTGTTGTTGTTTTTGTTGCATTACCTAAAACTTATCTCCCTATTGCAGATTATGCAACGGTCAGGCGCCAAGACAAGCCAGGAGGGGCAAAAAAATTTCACCCCCATGGTTGAGACTCTTCGTCCAACACCAATAACTATGTTGGCAACCTTTACTACTACAGTGTTAACTGCATGGAGTGTTCACCCATTCCGATGTCTTAGTATAAAAAATTTTTAAGTCGCTTGATATTGATTGATCTTACTATTTAACGTCCCACATGAACAGTATATTTGTTCCTGCAAGGTCATTGGTAAAGAATTCATACACTATGAAACTGCAATTGTCCACTGTTTGCTAGATGGAAAACTGTCATGTGTTGCCGACATGCAACAACATTTTTCTAACCATGCAAAGCTGGACTCAGTTCTATGAGAAAAAAGATCCAACAACAAGGTGGTATCCGTAGGCCCATTGGGTGCTGCCTAAAGGTTAGCACTGTCCTGGTGGCTCAATGGCACATTTTTTGTTGGTGTATGGGTATTTTGTCCGGAAATTTCGTCTTCTACATCTCGTCTTTCAACATCTCGTCTTCTACAACTCGTCTTCGGAAAACTCGTCTTTTAAACATCTTGTCTTTGGAAAACTCGTCTTTTGGATGCGATTTTGTAAACGTACTTTCAAAAATGCGAGTTTCCAGCCCAATGATAAAATTTTCTTGATTTTTGAGTTTTGCTTAGGCTTAGGAAAAAAAAAAAGGTTTTTACTCTTTGGTTCAAAAAGCATCATTAAATACAAATTTACCATGATAAAGTTTTGCTTGATTTTTAGGTTTTGCTTAGGCTTAGGTTTTCAGTTTTTTGAATAAATCATTTAATAAAAGTTTATCATGATAAAAATTTTGCTTGATTTTTGGCATTTGCTTAGGCTTAGGTAAAAAAAGGTTTTCAATACATTGTTTTTGTCAAAAAAAGGAGAAACTTATCTTTTGAAAAATGCGTTTACAAAATCGCATCCAAAAGACGAGTTTTCCGAAGACGAGATGTTTAAAAGACGAGTTTTCCGAAGACGAGTTATAGAAGACGAGATGTTGAAAGACTAGATGTAGAAGATGAAATTTTCGGGAACCATTTTGTCGTTTAGATTATACCTTTCAACATCTTGTTTTAAACATCTTGTCTTCAAATACTTATTGTTGGTGGAATTTTATAAATGTATTTTTAAAGACGAGTTTTCCACCCAAAAAATAAAAAAATAGTTGCAAGTGAACAAAAAATTTATATTGATAAAGTTTTATCTTTTATGTTTCGCTTCAACTTCAGAAGAAAAATAAGGCTTTTAGTCTTCAATTGAAAAACATACCATTAAATAGAAATAATACTAAAACAAAATTTTGTTTGATTTTTTAGTTTTGCTCTGGCTTTGGAAAAAAGAAGGCTTTGAACTCACCATTTTAGTTGTACAATATTTGTTACACCTACAAGTCGTTTTTTCAAAAGTATGTTCAGAAAATCGCACCGAAAAAATGAGCTAATCAAAAAAAAGATGTTAAAGACAATATTTTTAAAGTCGAAAATGAGAAAGACGAAAGTTCCATTGCTGTTCCTTCTTCATTTTTAGTAATATGTTTATCCTTAAAAGACTTTCGGTAGAAAAATGACTTTCGAAAAATTACGCGAAAGAAAATTTATGCAAATTTAGATTCGGACTAATTCAAAGTTTTTTCCTCACAATTTTACATTTAGTAAAAATTCAAATTATTAACATCGGCCAGCGATTAATTCAGTTTGATTTTTATGTTTCTTTAGGCTTAAGAAAAATAAAATTTTAGCTCAATTAGTTCGAAGTAATGTTGTAAAAAATAATGATTTTGATTATATTAAGTAAAAATAAAAGTAATTTAAAAAAATTTAAACAAAGCAAAGTAAAAGTAAATTAAATATTTTAAATTAATCAAAGTCATAGTAAAAGTAATTTGTGATTTTTTTATTTTAGTAGAGTAAAAGTAAAATTAAGACCAATATTTTATTTTAAACAGTAAGAATAAAATAAGAATAAAACCAATTTTTAAACGAAGCAACACACCGGTTTTTAGAGCTCCAGAGCTCCATTTCATAATGTTTTGCTAATTTCATGAATAAATTTTCAATATAATAAACCTATTGTCTAAAAAAATGGTGTTCACGTGTTTGCGGTTACTCGTTGATATTACTTAAATTTTACTTGAAATAATCTAAGTATTTGCAGAAAAAAATCCGAGTAACAGTAAAGTAAGGGAAATTTAAAGTTCGAGTAAAAGTAAAAGCAAGTAAAATTTAAAAGTCGAGTAAAACTTTTGTCTTAAATTTTGATGATTTTTTGTAAAAACCGTAACCCTGCTCTCAATTGCCCACAAAATTTTTTCATCAAAATATCTTTGGTGGTACAGGAGATATTACCCCCCAAAATCGCGCCTTTTTCGAAATTTTGTATACCTCTCCTAATTTTGTTTGTGAAAAGTCATGTACAAATCAGCCTTGGTAAAAATTACCATGTTGTTTGTAAAATTTTACGAAAAACACTCATGTTTATAAAGTGTCATTTTCACATAATCGCCAGTTGTCAATTTGGCCAAGTGGTTAGAGCACGCAAAGGTTTAAGGTCAAATTCCTGCCAAAGACAATTTTTTAACTTTTTAACTTTTTTTCTAGATTACTTTGTAAAATTTACAAACAAGTTTTTTGCCCTATAAAGTCACGTTTTTGTAAAATATGAAGTGTTTTAGTGAGAAAAGTGCAAACAAGATTAAGAGCACGATACCATTTAAACGGAAGTTGAACGGAACGGAACATTTAAATTCTGGAAAATATTGATTGAAAAAATTTTCAAAACGCCCGAAGGCGGAGCGGAGCGTATGGTGATTTTAAATTTGTATGCTAATTTTTCGTATGCTAATTTAAATGCGTATCGTATGCTAATTTTTTTCCAATTTTGGACAAAGTCCAAAGGAAATTTTGGAAAAGCCAAAACGTCCTTTGGATTTTTTTCCTTTGGACTAAGTATGAATGCTATACTTGAAATTTGTCCTTTGGAGAAAGTTCAAAAGACAAAGTCCAAAGGGAAAAGTCCAAAGGACAAAAAGTATGAACACTTTGTCCTTTGGATTTTGTCCTTTGGACAAAATCAAAAGGACAAAGTGCTACAGGCGCGCCGCGGTTATGCTTTTTTTGCTAAAGTTGACACGATTAAGCGTGAGCAGCTCAGACTTGCCAGTTTTTTTTTTAAATGATTGCAACAAGCACAATACTACCTGCAAACGGATTAAACTGCCATCTATAGCTCCTACGACCCTTGGAAATCTCGCGATATTGTAAAAATCTTCCTTAATATACTGGAGATCATTGTTTTTAACAGGAAATTTAATAAATTGATCGATTTTAGCAGTTAGCAAACCAGAAACCAAATGAATAGAACGGCTAACCGTTGACTTACGAACAAGAAACACGTTTTCTATGTCTCGGAAAATTAGACAGGACGAGTATAGTACTATAAAGCCATTACCAATTGTATTTTCGGACTTAAGGCTTTGTTACGTTTGGTGATTTTTACTAGATCGTCTCGGATTAAGTCACAAATACGAAGAAAAGTGTCTTTACGAAATCTGAAGTTTTCAAAAAAAATTTTGTCTGAATAATCTTTCAACGGATTTAATTTTGTTGGATTATCTCGTATTTTTTCTTTTTCAAAAATATTAAGGAGATTAAATATTTCCTTCATTGCGCGATTGAAACAAAACACCGAAATAACAAGATAAGGGTCCCTTAAAAAGATAAGGTAACTATACGGAGTCACCTTATTTTTGCCAACATATCTCGCGATTTTAAGTGGGTCCCTTATCTTTCAGCAACCCGATTTTTTTGGGCCGCCCACTTACCTTAAATTTAAGGAAGCCCTTTAAGATAAGGGTCCCCTTTAGACTTTTGAACAACCGGTGTCGCGGGATATCTTTTCCCCCCTTCTTTTTTCCCCCCGGAAGATCTATCCCGGTAAAAAGCCGGGATAGTTTTTCCCCCCGGAAAAACCATCCCGCTAAAACCGGTTAATTCTTTTCCCTCTCGGTAAATTCTTTCCCCCCAGAAAGACTATCCCGGTTAAAAACCGGGATATTCTTTCCCCCCTCTTTTTATATTGTTGTTCGTTTGTTACGAATTTTAGCTTGGTTTTAAGGTTTTGCTTAGGCTGCTTAGGGAAACTGAGGTTTAAAATGGTAAAGGTAGTTCATGGGTTTAATTTCAATAATTTTATGAATTTATGAAAGTATCATCATAACAAAATAATCATTTTAATTTAATGACGTGTTTTTGAAGAATGCGCAGAATTAATATTATAAACTTTATGCTAATTTTTGAAGGGGGGAAAGAATATACCGGTAAAAACTTTCCCCCTGATTATAACGCCAAAATAGAAAATTACAAACAAAATTAAAATCATGAGTAAACATGTTTTAATGGAATATATTACACAAAAATTGGTATTTGAGCTAATAAAAGTACAGCTTTTCAAATTATTTTTAAAAATTCTAAGTTTATATGATTTTAAAATTAAAAAACATGGGGAAAAATCTATTCCGGTATATTCTTTCCCCCGGGGAATGAATTTATTGAGGGGGAAAAGAATATCCCGGGATAGTTTTTCCGGGGGGGAAAATTTTTTAGGGGGAAAGAATATCCCTTGACACCGGCACCTGGTTGACATCGGAGTAAATAGTCACCCGCAGAGAGAACTGAAACTGTAAAGGCTGGTTCATACTTATGAGAAAACGTCCTTTGGACAAAGTCCAATAGACAATTTTAGAAAAGCCAAAACGTCCTTTGGACAAGTCAAAACGTCCTTTGGACGAAATATAAAAGCTACTTAGAATTCGTTGTCAAACAAAACAAAACAACAAACAACAAAAAAACACGTTGTTGTGAACACGTTGTCCTTTGGATTTTGTCCTTTGGACAAAATCCAAAGGACGTTTCGACGCTTTATTTGTTCTTTAGACAAAGTCCAAAAGACTTTTGTCCCTTGGATTTTGTCCAAAGGACGTTTTGTCATAAGTATGAACCGGTCTTAATGGTGTAAACGCGAGCGTAACGCCTTGTCACTAGTCACTTTGGTGTGAATATGAACCAGTTCTAGAAGTCACGATTAGCATTTTTTTTTAATCTGAGTGCTACTTTTTTAGGGACTCATTTTACAGCTGATACAAATAAGCGGTTAAGAAATTATAAAAATATAGTGAATTAAGTCTGTGCGTGAAATTTGAACAGATTATTAAAACTTTTAAATAAATAAACTGCAAACGTAATTTTACAAGGAAAGAGGCGCAATTTACCCGGTGAAGTGCGCAAAAAAATAAGTTTTTCAAAGATTGCTAAACAGTAGAAGATGGATATACGTAGATAAAAAACAATGAGAAATCGTATCAGTGCGATTGTTTTTAAAAAAATCGGGGGTCAAACGATTCATTTGTGTTTTAAAGTAGATTTCCATTTTTAATTCCGTACACAATTTTATACGAATTTGGTCTCACACTTGCTAAAATTGTTTGTTTTATTTTTATTTTTAACTTGTAAGAAATGAAAAATTATGGGATTTGTGTTAATTCCTGTATCTTAAAAAACTATACTGCTTGGTATTTTGTTTGCAAAAAAGAACTGCTACAGTAGATTTTTTTATTGTTTTAAACACAACATTTAAAAAAAAGCAATAACCATAAAAATATAGCTTAAAAATATAAAAATGCAGCAAATTATTTTAATTTTTTTTGGCAGACAGCTAATAATTTTTATATCAAAAACTTATTAAAACTAAAAATATTGGGATTTCGCGAGGACGAACGAAAGTAAATTTAAAATTGCGTTTTTGTGAATTTTACAGTTATACAGAAGAACAACGATTAAAATTGTCTTTAACTCTATAATTTTCTGTTTATGTAGTAGTAATTGAAGAGGTATAATAATAAATAGACTAAATAATTATTTGTGTGTGAGCTGTGAGAAAATGTTTTTTGTCAATTTTTAGATTACTGAAAATATCCATCACCCTTGCATTAAGTTTTTAATCTATTGTTTTTGGTAATGAATATTTTAGGTATGCAACCTAAAATTTGTAAAAAAAACATTTTCTCACAAATATTTATTTTAGCTCAAGTTTTTTTATTATGTTTTCGGTCACTTTTACATAAATCGTTAATTTTAAAAACGTTAAAATTTTTAAAATTATTTTCCTAGTGTAGCTATCAAAGTGCTTGTTTGACATCTTAATTTTGTTTGTTAAAAAGTCGCTAATTACCAAACTCCATTAGTTGACTTGGACCAGAAAGTAAAATTATGTATTTGCAACTTTCTTAGCAACCATCGGTCGAAATCAATATTTGTATTCGGATTCAACCACCAGTTGTTAGAACACTACCTAGCTACGCACCAAAACACTAAATGGTACACTGCCGACTGGCATTTTCTAGCATTGATTCATATATCACTATTTTTGCGCAATAAATAGTTTATATAACCGGAAAATTACCGCGAGGATTCACCTATAACTTATAAATAAAAGTAATTTGAATATTATATCAGCGTTCAGTTAAGAAGATAATGTATGGCATAAATATTTTAATTGAATAATGTTGATTAATTTAGGGGTTTTGTTTTTCGCCTTTAACGAATGATTTGATTTCAACCGTGTTTCGTTATACTTCGTTAATCGACCAAAGTCACGTAAGGAATAATTTGCATACGATTTGGATGAAAACTGTGTTTGCAAATGTCGAACACTTTAATTGGTTTGTTGGAAAACCACGCAAAAACTGCCGAACGTACTATAATATTAAAATAAACAACATACCGAACGACCAATCAGCTTCGTGCCAACCGTGCTTATGCAAATTATTTCTCACGTGACTTTTATCGATTACTCCCAAAAAATTGTTGATTACGAGGTTTTTCATACATTTCCACCGAAACAATAATTTAACAGTTGAAATTTACGACTTGTTAAACGTTAACATTAACCCTTTGCGATTTTTTAGGATTAAAAATCGCGTCTAAACGCGGAAAGATATTTCGCCAGTGCAGCTCAATCTTAAACTGCTGATGACGTCCTTATGGACTTAGACCCGCGACGCGATACACACTCCACGTCTGAGCTGCGATAACAATCGGAAAGGGTTAACGAAAAAACTTATTAAAACACGTTCCATTCCAATAAGTAATGGTCTGGGATAAAAAAATATCCGTTCTAATTTTCTGGATAGTTATACTCAGTTTTTAATCGGCCAAAGTCACGTAAGGAATAATTAGCATACGATGTAGTTTAATTTAATTAACAATAGTTGGCGCGCAGCTGATTGATTTTTCGGCATTCTTCAAGTATAACCCACTCAATTACATGGACTACTTTAAGTATAGACAAGCTAACAGTTTAAAACCCTTATTTTTTATGTAAATTATCGTGAGAATATTTATTAATAACCTAATCGTGAACTGTAGATCTTAGTTTCTCTAAGCAACCTAAACAAAACCTTAAAATCAAGCTAAATTTAAACTTTAGTTTGATTTTAAGGTTTTGCTTAGGCTGCTTAGGGAAACTAAAGTCTACAATTCACGATTCAAGTTGCTCATGAGTTTTATCATGACAAAATTTTTAAGTTTACGTGTTTTTCTTAAGATTTATCAAAAAAACTATTTATTTTAATTAATTATGCTTGAAAAATAACGGTTTAAACTGTCAGTTTGTCTATACTTAAAGTAGTACCATGTAATTAAGTGGGTTAGACTTGAAGAATGCCGGTCGTTCCATATGATGTTCATTTCAGTAATAATTACGTTCAGCAGCTTTTCCGCTGTTTTCCAACAAAAAAATTTAGATAATTCGACAGTTGCGAACGCACTTTCCACACTTTAATATCTCTTACGTGATTTCGATCGATCAAGGTCTTTTTTTAGTACATCACCACCTCTCTCCCTTTGTCACAGAATAAAAATACCCCCCAATAGCTAAACTCACTTTATCCATCGAAAGCTGTATTGAGAGAGGTTTTTTTGTTATTTGAAGCCTCAGCAGTCGCGAAACGTTTTTGACAAGCGGTCATTTTTAACTGTGGTCATAATTTTTATTTGTAATTTCATTTTTACTGCTCTTATTTTGCTAGTTTTCTTTTCCTATGTGGCGAGTTTTAACTGCTAAGCACCACGTTTTGAATTCGTCGGTTTGACCGCAAAAACCGAAGGAATCCTTATCCTCGGTTGGGGGTATAGTTACAAAATCTTGTGATCGCATTTTTACGAAGACAGAAATGCAATTTAGCGAAGAAGTTTTTTGTGTTTTTGTGCTTGGTATTTTGTGTAAATCAAAAGCATTATTTTGCGGTAACTTTTTAGTGTCGTCACAGTTGCAAACCAGAAAATGAAACATATTATAGGTTTCATTTTCTGCTTCACAGCTTCTAAAAATGTAATGTAAAATAGTGTACTTATTAATACGCCTCTGAAAAATTTCCTAAAATTAGTTGCTCACCAAATTAATATAGTTTTTTTGTATTTTATTTTCTAATGTCATTTAGATTGAATATATGAATTAATTTTTTACCAGTTTGTTGGACTGCGAAATTTAAATAGGGGGAGTAAATTTCCAGTCATTACCGGAACAATTACGCATATAACATTATTATTTAGTTCAGTTTTTTACATTTTTCACGTCGCAAAATATTGTTTATCCTTTACGATCGTAATATAAAACATAACCAATTATTCCATAATATATTGCGAAAAACTTCATGCAAATTTTTAGCTTGCGTATCTAAATTTGTCAAACTTTTAGGAAAACGAAACTCGAGTAAATATTTTTAAAAAAATTAAAATTAAAATTTTTTCATTAGTTTGGTGTTTTATTCAATTATCAGTATAAAAAATTGTCTTAATATATATGTATAAATGTTAAATTTAATTTAAAACTTGTTGTTTTGTTATAATTTACTATTGCTTGTTGTCATGTGATTAAAATTTCTCTTCATTTATCGAGCTTGAAATTTTGAAGAATTGCATCGTAGATGAACTTTTGATTGTTTTTGTTTAACTTTTGATATTCACATTCCTGTTTGTTCTTAAATCCCAGGTATAATCCACAAACTATTGTATATTAAAACAATCAAAGTAAATTTAAAAACACTGCTTGAAATTTATTTAAATGTCTGAGATAACGTAAGATGGTACAGTTGACGTCCTTTGTTAATAAATTTATTTATTTATTTATTTATTTATTAATTTTCGCATAGGGTAGTGCATTTAATTTCGGCACTTTTTTATTTTTCCAATGTAACTTTTCACTGTATGGCCCGATTTTCATGTTTGATAGCTCATTTTGAAGCTTTCACGATACTGCGTTGCGTCACAAAAGTTTCACTGTACGAAAGTAGTTTTTTTACTTAATTAAATCAGTTTTAAAAAAAATGAAAAATTGCCGAAATTAAATGTGTGCATTTAATTTCGGCACTTTACAAACAATCGATTGTTTCTCAGTCAAAAAATCGTCATTTTCAAAAATTTAAAAGCCTATCATTATCTCCAGACAGTTTTCTTTAATTTAAGCTTCCACTTGTTGTTCAACGTCTAACTGGCAAAAAGTTACAGCTAAAATGCCAAATGGTATCAAAATGAGCAAAATTTGAGAAAAAAGTGCATTTAATTTCGGCACTTTTTAAAAGGACCCCCTTAATCGAGTTTAAGTGCAGTGCTATGACCCCTACACATTTCAACATTGTCTTTTAACTATTTACAACTACAATTTAACACCCGACCATTTAATTCAACCCGTTTTTACCTACAGCAATATGTGTGCCGAAATTACACTATTTTATTTTATAACGATTGCTCACCACAGACGCAACATAGAACCACGGGGACTAAAAATTCGGAAAATAGACTAAATTTTACCAGGACAGTTTAATTTTTAAACCAATTTATTGCGTAATTATGAAATGCCCATGTTCTAAAAACGAGTAACAATTTTATTTTTTATAAATCACAAAATTTTACATGAAAATAACATAAAATAACAAATAAAAAGCTCACGACAGTCATCTACATATAATTAGCTCTCATTTGAGCTATTAAACGTCGTATTCCGTCCAGGATTACCAAAGATATAGTCCAAAATCAAAAATGGCCAATTCGGAAAAGTGCCGAAATTAAATGCACTACCCTAATGCAAGAACACCTGAGGCATAATTTAAAATGAAATGAGTAGGTATCCTTTTGGTTAAACCTTATGGACTTAATAAAAAAATGATACCCCCTTTACAAAAATGATTGTTATATCACACTAGTAAGTCTTTTGTTTACTAATAATTCATTTTCACTGGTAGTCTAAACAGACGGCAATTCATGGAGTTTATACCAAAAAAACTTGCGTTAGAATTCTTCTTTTTAAAAATATTATGAATTCAGTTTTGATAATAGTATTGTCACCGCTGTTGACTTTTTGATCTTATTTTTTCTTTCAGTGAAAATATAAAGTTTATTTAGATAAGGTAAACATCTGAGCCGCAAATTCAAGAATTAGCTTGAGTTTTTAGATCTTGTCAGTTTTTCAGTAACTCAACCGCACGTCAAATAAAATATATATAAATTTGATGATTATCAGTTGTTAAACTTAAAAAAAACATAGTAGCTTAAACCATTAAAGGTGCAGTGCGGAGTCAAACTTTTTGTTTTCGATTTTGAAGGTTTTTGGTGAATACTTTACCCCTGCCCCCAATAACCCACAAAATTTTTTTCATCAGAATATCTCCACTGGTTCAGGAGGACCCCCAAAAAATGGCGTTTTTCGATAATCTTGTACTTGAAAGATTGCTCAATGGATATAAAAACTAAAGTTACAAAATATGCACTCAACGAAAGCGGCTATTTTTTACTTTAATTTGATACCTTGATCGTTAAAATTGGTGCAGTATTTGTCGAAATATTTTGTTTCCCGTACAAAAAACCTCGATTTTTTCGTTAAGAGCACCAAACGACGGCAGTGATTTGATTAAGTTTGCTTCACATTTTTGCCGTCATTTCGTATTTAAAAAATAGCGGGGTTTTTGTACAGTAAACGCTATATCTCGAGAAGTACTGCTCCAATGTTAACAATCAAAGTATCAAATTAAATTAGAAAGTAGCCGTTTTCTTCGAGTGCATATTTTGTAAATTTAATTTTTATACCCATTGAAAAATTTTTCACGTACCAGAATTGTCAAAAAATGCAATTTTGGGGGGTCATATCTCCTGAACTAAAGGTAAACCCAACGTGGTTGCAACAGTTGTTCGTTGGATTAAAAAATGCCCTCTATTAAGTAACCACTCAAATCACGAGATTCTGACGTCATTTTATCAGCCAATTAAACTTGATTTAATAGGGAGTATTTGTTTGATAAAGTGATGTCAGATTCTCGTGATTTAAGTGGTTACTTAAACAACTGTTGCAGCCACTTTGGGTTTACCTTTAGTTCAGATATTTTGATAAAAAAATTTTGTGGACTATTGGGGAAAGGGGTAAGGTTTTCACGTAAAATCGTCAAAATCCGCACCGCGCCTTTAAAAATAAACCTGATAATGTGCAAACCAATGTGGATAATACGCTGCTTGCGTTATAGTTTTTTTATTTGTTCTAGAGTCTGTATTGAATATCGTTTAAAATGAGGTCTTCGGCTAACATATATGCCGTTAAAAAGTTGTTTTTTTTTAAATGTCGGGTGTTAAATTTTAGTTGTAAATAGTTAAAAGACAATATTGAAACGTGTAGGGGTCATAGCAATCCACTTAAACTCGATTAAAGGGGTCCTTTTAAAAAGTGCCGAAATTAAATGCACTTTTTTTCTCAAATTTTGCTCATTTCGATACCATTTGTGATTTTAGCTGTAACTTTTTGTCAGTAACACGTTGAATAACGAGTAGAAACTTAAATTAAAGAAAACTGTCTGGAGATAATGATAGGCTTTTAAATTTTTAAAAATGATGTTTTTTTGACTGAGAAACAATCGATTGTTTGTAAAGTACCTAAATTAAATGCATACATTTAATTTCGGCACTTTTTCATTTTTTATAAAACTGATTTAATTAAGTAAAAAAATACTTTAGCAGTGAAATTTTATGACGGACGAGTATGATAAAAGCTTTAATATGTAGAAACGTGAAAATCAGGCCATACAGTGGAAAAGTATACATTGGAAAAACAAAAAAGTGCCGAAATTAAATGCACTACCCTAAAAAAACAAAAAAAAAAAAAAAAAAAAAAAAAAAAAGAAAAAAACCAAAAACAAAAAAAACAAAACAAAAAAACTCAAGAAAAGTAGCACAACACAGAAAAGACTCGAAAAGAGCACGAACAGAAAACGGGCCAACAGTGCGAAAAGTTAATTGGAGTGTAGAATTAAATGCACTCCTATGAAAAATTAATAAATAAATAAATAAATTTATTAACAAAGGACGTCAACTGTACCATCTTACATTATCTCAGACATTTAAATAAATTTCAAGCAGTGTTTTTAAATTTACTTTGATTGTTTTAATATACAATAGTTTGTGGATTATACCTGGGATTTAAGAACAAAACAGGAATGTGAATATCAAAAGTTAAACAAAAACAATGCAAAAGTTCATCTACGATACAATTCTTCAAAATTTCAAAGTCGATAAATAAAGAGAAATTTTAATGCACATGACATAACAAGCAATAGTAAATTATAACAAAACGAACAAGTTTTTAAATTAAATTTAACATTTATACATATATATTAAGACAATTTTTTATACTGATAATTAAACTAAAACTACCAAACTAATAGAAAAAATTTTAATTTTAATTTTTTTAAAAATATTTACTCGAGTTTCGTTTTCCTAAAAGTTCGACAAATTTAGATACGCAAGCTAAAAATTTGCATGAAGTTTTTCGCAATATATTATGGAATAATTGGTTATGTTTTATATTACGATCGTAAAGGATAAACAATATTTTGCGACGTGAAAAAAATGTAAAAAACTGAACTAAATAATAATGTTATATGCGTAATTGCTTCCGGTAATGACTGGGAAATTTACTCTCTCCCTATTTAAATTTTGCAGTCTAACAAACTGGTAAAAAATTAATTCATATATTCAATCTAAATGACATTAGAAAATAAAATACAAAACAAACTATATTAATTTGGTGATTAACTAATTTTAGGAAATTTTTCAGAGGCGTATTAATAAGTACACTATTTTACATTACATTTTTAGAAGCTGTGAAGCAGAAAATGAAACCTATAATATGTTTCATTTTCTGGTTTGCAACTGTGACAACAGTAAAAAGTTACCGCAAAATAATGCTTTTGATTTACACGAAATACCAAGCACAAAAACACAAAAAACTTCTTCGCTAAATTGCATTTCTGTCTTCGTAAAAATACGATCACAAGATTTTGTAACTATACCCCCAACCGAGGATAAGGATTCCTTCGGTTTTTGCGGTCAAACCGACGAATTCAAAACGTGGTGCTTAGCAGTTAAAACTCGCCACATAGGAAAACAAAACTAGCAAAATAAGAGCAGTAAAAATGAAATTACAAATAAAAATTATGACCACAGTTAAAAATGACCGCTTGTCAAAAACGTTTCGCGACTGTCTGAAGCTTCAAATAACAAAAAAACCTCTCTCAATATCAGCTTGTCGATGTGATAAAGTGAGTTTAGCTATTGGCGGGGTATTTTTATTCTGTGACAAAGGGAGAGAGGTGGTGATGTACTAAAAAAAGACCTTGATCTATCGAAATCACGTAAGAGATATTAAAGTGTGGAAAGTGCGTTCGCAACTGTCGAATTATCTAAATTTTTTGTTGGAAACAGCGGAAAAGCTGCTGAACGTAATCTATATTACTGAAATGAACATCATATGGAACGACCGGCATTCTTCAAGTCTAACCCACTTAATTACATGGTACACTTTAAGTATAGACAAACTAACGGTTTAAACCGTTATTTTTCAAGCATAATTAATTAAAATAAAATAGTTTTTTTGATAAATCTTAAGAAAAACACGTAAACTTAAAAATTTTGTCATGATAAAACTCATGAGCAACTTGAATCGTGAATTGTAGACTTTAGTTTCCCTAAGCAGCCTAAGCAAAACCTTAAAATCAAACTAAAGTTTAAATTTAGCTTGATTTTGAGGTTTTGTTTAGGTTGCTTAGAAAAACTAAGATCTACAGTTCACGATTATGTTATTAATAAATATTCTCACGATAATTTACATAAAAAATAAGGGTTTTAAACTGTTAGCTTGTCTATACTTAAAGTAGTCCATGTAATTGAGTGGGTTATACTTAAAGAATGCCGAAAAATCAATCAGCTGCGCGCCAACTATTGTTAATTAAATTAAACTACATCGTATGCAAATTATTCCTTACGTGACTTTGGCCGATTAAAAACTGAATATAACTATCCAGAAAATTAGAACGGATATTTTTTTATCCCAGACCATTACTTATTGGAATGGAACGTGTTTTAATAAGTTTTTTCGTTAACCCTTTCCGATTGTTATCGCAGCTCAGACGTGGAGTGTGTATCGCGTCGCGGGTCTAAGTCCATAAGGACGTCATCAGCAGTTTAAGATTGAGCTGCACTGGCGCAATATCTTTCCGCGTTTAGACGCGATTTTTAATCCTAAAAAATCGCAAAGGGTTAATGTTAACGTTTAACAAGTCGTAAATTTCAACTGTTAAATTATTGTTTCGGTGGAAATGTATGAAAAACCTCGTAATCAACAATTTTTTTGGGAGTAATCGATCAAAGTCACGTGAGAAATAATTTGCATAAGCACGGTTGGCACGAAGCTGATTGGTCGTTCGGTATGTTGTTTATTTTAATATTATAGTACGTTCGGCAGTTTTTGCGTGATTTTCCAACAAACCATTTAAAGTGTTCGACATTTGCAAACACAGTTTTCATCCAAATCGTATGCAAATTATTCCTTACGTGACTTTGGTCGATTAACGAAGTATAACGAAACACGGTTGAAATCAAATCATTCGTTAAAGGCGAAAAACAAAACCCCTAAATTAATCAACATTATTCAATTAAAATATTTATGCCATACATTATCTTCTTAACTGAACGCTGATATAATATTCAAATTACTTTTATTTATAAGTTATAGGTGAATCCTCGCGGTAATTTTCCGGTTATATAAACTATTTATTGCGCAAAAATAGTGATATATGAATCAATGCTAGAAAATGCCAGTCGGCAGTGTACCATTTAGTGTTTTGGTGCGTAGCTAGGTAGTGTTCTAACAACTGGTGGTTGAATCCGAATACAAATATTGATTTCGACCGATGGTTGCTAAGAAAGTTGCAAATACATAATTTTACTTTCTGGTCCAAGTCAACTAATGGAGTTTGGTAATTAGCGACTTTTTAACAAACAAAATTAAGATGTCAAACAAGCACTTTGATAGCTACACTAGGAAAATAATTTTAAAAATTTTAACGTTTTTAAAATTAACGATTTATGTAAAAGTGACCGAAAACATAATAAAAAAACTTGAGCTAAAATAAATATTTGTGAGAAAATGTTTTTTTTCCAAATTTTAGGTTGCATACCTAAAATATTCATTACCAAAAACAATAGATTAAAAACTTAATGCAAGGGTGATGGATATTTTCAGTAATCTAAAAATTGACAAAAAACATTTTCTCACAGCTCACACACAAATAATTATTTAGTCTATTTATTATTATACCTCTTCAATTACTACTACATAAACAGAAAATTATAGAGTTAAAGACAATTTTAATCGTTGTTCTTCTGTATAACTGTAAAATTCACAAAAACGCAATTTTAAATTTACTTTCGTTCGTCCTCGCGAAATCCCAATATTTTTAGTTTTAATAAGTTTTTGATATAAAAATTATTAGCTGTCTGCCAAAAAAAATTAAAATAATTTGCTGCATTTTTATATTTTTAAGCTATATTTTTATGGTTATTGCTTTTTTTTAAATGTTGTGTTTAAAACAATAAAAAAAATCTACTGTAGCAGTTCTTTTTTGCAAACAAAATACCAAGCAGTATAGTTTTTTAAGATACAGGAATTAACACAAATCCTATAATTTTTCATTTCTTACAAGTTAAAAATAAAAATAAAACAAACAATTTTAGCAAGTGTGAGACCAAATTCGTATAAAATTGTGTACGGAATTAAAAATGGAAATCTACTTTAAAACACAAATGAATCGTTTGACCCCCGATTTTTTTAAAAACAATCGCACTGATACGATTTCTCATTGTTTTTTATCTACGTATATCCATCTTCTACTGTTTAGCAATCTTTGAAAAACTTATTTTTTTGCGCACTTCACCGGGTAAATTGCGCCTCTTTCCTTGTAAAATTACGTTTGCAGTTTATTTATTTAAAAGTTTTAATAATCTGTTCAAATTTCACGCACAGACTTAATTCACTATATTTTTATAATTTCTTAACCGCTTATTTGTATCAGCTGTAAAATGAGTCCCTAAAAAAGTAGCACTCAGATTAAAAAAAATGCTAATCGTGACTTCTAGAACTGGTTCATATTCACACCAAAGTGACTAGTGACAAGGCGTTACGCTCGCGTTTACACCATTAAGACCGGTTCATACTTATGACAAAACGTCCTTTGGACAAAATCCAAAGGACAAAAGTCTTTTGGACTTTGTCCAAAGAACAAATAAAGCGTCGAAACGTCCTTTGGAATTTGTCCAAAGGACAAAATCCAAAGGACAACGTGTTCACAACAACGTGTTTTTTTGTTGTTTGTTGTTTTGTTTTGTTTGACAACAAATTCTAAGTAGCTTTCATATTTCGTCCAAAGGACGTTTTGGCTTTTCTAAAATTGTCCTTTGGACTTTGTCCAAAGGACGTTTTCTCATAAGTATGAACCAGCCTTTACAGTTTCAGTTCTCTCTGCGGGTGACTATTTACTCCGATGTCAACCAGGTGCCGGTGTCAAGGGATATTCTTTCCCCCTAAAAATTTTTCCCCCCCGGAAAAACTATCCCGGGATATTCTTTTCCCCCTCAATAAATTCTTTCCCCGGGGGAAAGAATATACCGGAATAGATTTTTCCCCATGTTTTTTAATTTTAAAATCATATAAACTTAGAATTTTTAAAAATAATTTGAAAAGCTGTACTTTTATTAGCTCAAATATCAATTTTTGTGTAATATATTCCATTAAAACATGTTTACTCATGATTTTAATTTTGTTTGTAATTTTCTATTTTAGCGTTATAATCAGGAGGAAAGTTTTTACCGGTATATTCTTTCCCCCCTTCAAAAATTTGCATAAAGTTTATAATATTAATTCTGCGCATTCTTCAAAAACACGTCATTAAATTAAAATGATTATTTTGTTATGATGATACTTTCATAAATTTATAAAATAATTGAAATTAAACCCATGAACTACCTTTACCATTTTAAACCTTAGTTTCCCTAAGCAGCCTAAGCAAAACCTTAAAACCAAGCTAAAATTCATAACAAACGAACAACAATATAAAAAAGGGGGGAAAGAATATCCCGGTTTTTAACCGGGATAGTCTTTCTGGGGGGAAAGAATTTACCGAGAGGGAAAAGAATTAACCGGTTTTAGCGGGATGGTTTTTCCGGGGGGAAAAACTATCCCGGCTTTTTACCGGGATAGATCTTCCGGGGGGAAAAAAGAAAGGGGGAAAAGATATCCCGCGACACCGGTTGTTCAAAAGTCTAAAGGGGACCCTTATCTTAAAGGGCTTCCTTAAATTTAAGGTAAGTGGGCGGCCCAAAAAAATCGGGTTGCTGAAAGATAAGGGACCCACTTAAAATCGCGAGATATGTTGGCAAAAATAAGGTGACTCCGTATCTTATCTTTTTAAGGGACCCTTATCTTGTTATTTCGGTGTTTTGTTTCAATCGCGCAATGAAGGAAATATTTAATCTCCTTAATATTTTTGAAAAAGAAAAAATACGAGATAATCCAACAAAATTAAATCCGTTGAAAGATTATTCAGACAAAATTTTTTTTGAAAACTTCAGATTTTGTAAAGACACTTTTCTTCGTATTTGTGACTTAATCTGAGACGATCTAGTAAAATCACCAAACGTAACAAAGCCTTAAGTCCGAAAATACAATTGGCCATGGCTTTATAGTACTATACTCGTCCTGTCTATTTTTCCGAGACATAGAAAACGTGTTTCTTGTTCGTAAGTCAACGGTTAGCCGTTCTATTCATTTGGTTTCTGGTTTGCTAGCTGCTAAAATCGATCAATTTATTAAATTTCCTGTAAAAAACAATGATCTCCAGTATATTAAGGAAGATTTTTACAATATGGCGAGATTTTTAAGGGTCGTAGGAGCTATAGATGGCAGTTTAATCCGTTTGCAGGTAGTATTGTGCTTGTTGCAATCATTTTAAAAAAAACTGGCAAGTCTGAGCTGCTCGCGCTTAATCGTGTCAACTTTAGCAAAAAAAGCATAACCGCGGCGCGCGTGTAGCACTTTGTCCTAATCCAAAGGACGTTTTGGCTTTTCCAAAATTTCCTTTGAATTTTGTCCAAAATTGGAAAAAAATTAGCAACGCGAACACCATACGCTCCGTTCCGCCTTCGGGCGTTTTGAAAATTTTTTCAATCAATATTTTCCAGAATTTAAATGTTCCGTTCAGTTCAACTTCCGTTTAAATGGTATCGTGCTCTTAATCTTGTTTGCACTTTTCTCACTAAAACACTTCATATTATACAAAAACGTGATTTTTTAATAGGGCAAGAAACTTGTTTGTAAATTTTACAAACTAATCTAGAAAAAAAGTTAAAAAATTGTCTTTGGCAGGAATTTGACCTTAAACCTTTGCGTGCTCTAACCACTTGGCCAAATTGACAACTGGCGATTATGTGAAAATGACACTTTATAAACATGAGTGTTTTTCGTAAAATTTTACAAACAACATAGTAATTTTTACCAAGGCTGATTTGTACATGACTTTTCACAAACAAAATTAGGAGAGGTATACAAAATTTCGAAAAAGACGCGATTTTTGGGGGGTAATATCTCCTGTACCACCAAAGATATTTTGATGAAAAAATTTTGTGGGCAATTGGGGGCAGGGTTACGGTTTTTACAAAAAATCATCAAAATTTAAGACAAAAGTTTTACTCGACTTTTAAATTTCACTTGCTTTTACTTTTACTCGAACTTTAAATTTCCCTTACTTTACTGTTACTCGGATTTTTTTCTGCAAATACTTAGATTATTTCAAGTAAAATTTAAGTAATATCAACGAGTAACCGCAAACACGTGAACACCATTTTTTTAGACAAAAGGTTTATTACATTGAAAATTTATTCATGAAATTAGCAAAACATTTTGAAATAGAGCTCTGGAGCTCTAAAATCCGTTGTTTTGCTTCGTTTAAAAATTGGTTTTATTCTTAATTTACTCTTACTGTTTAAAATAAATTATTGGTCTTAGTTTTACTTTTACTCTACTAAAATAAAAAAAATCACAAATTACTTTTACTATGACTTTGATTAATTTAAAATATTTAATTTACTTTTACTTTCCTTAGTTTAAATTTTTTTAAATTACTTTTATTTTTACTTAATATAATCAAAATCATTATTTTTTACAACATTACTTCGAACTAATTGAGCTAAAATTTTATTTTTCTTAAGCCTACTTTTTTAATCTTGTTTGCACTTTTTTCACTAAAACATTTGCTTATTTTACAAAAACGTGATTTTCTAATGGGACAAAAAAACTTGTTTGTAAATTTTACAAACTGTTTTGGAAAAATGAAAAAAATTGTCTCCAGAGGGAATCGAACGTTAGACCTTTGCATGTAAATCCCAAACTCTAACAACTAGGCTAAATGGACAACTGAGATATATGAGAAAATGAGGCTTTCTAAACAACAGTGTTTTTCGTAAAAGTTTACAAACAACATTTTAATTTTACCAACGCTAATTTTTTTGTACATGATTTTTCGCAAACAAAATTAAGAGAGTAAAGAAACATAAAAATCAAACTGAATTAATCGCTGGCCGATGTTAATAATTTGAATTTTTACTAAATGTAAAATTGTGAGGAAAAAACTTTGAATTAGTCCCAATCTAAATTTGCATAAATTTTCTTTCGCGTAATTTTTCGAAAGTCATTTTTCTACCGAAAGTTTTTAAGGATAAACATATTACTAAAAATGAAGAAGGAACAGCAATGGAACTTTCGTCTTTCTCATTTTCGACTTTATAAATATTGTCTTTAACATCTTTTTTTTGATTAGCTCATTTTTTCGGTGCGATTTTCTGAACATACTTTTGAAAAAACGACTTGTAGGTGTAACAAATATTGTACAACTAAAATGGTGAGTTCAAAGCCTTTTTTTCCAAAGCCAGAGCAAAACTAAAAAAATCAAACAAAATTTTATTTTAGTATTATTTCTATTGAATGGTATGTTTTTCAATTGAAGACTAAAAGCCTTATTTTTCTTCTGAAGTTGAAGCGAAACCTAAAAGATAAAACTTTATCAATATAAATTTTTTGTTCACTTGCAACTATTTTTTTATTTTTTGGGTGGAAAACTCGTCTTAAAAAATACATTTATAAAATTCCGCCAACAATAAGTATTTGAAGACAAGATGTTTAAAACAAGATGTTGAAAGGTATAATCTAAACGACAAAATGGTTCCCGGAAATTTCGTCTTCTACATCTAGTCTTTCAACATCTCGTCTTCTATAACTCGTCTTCGGAAAACTCGTCTTTTAAACATCTCGTCTTCGGAAAACTCGTCTTTTGGATGCGATTTTTTAAACGCATTTTTCAAAAGTTAAGTTTATACTTTTTTGACAAAAAAAATGTATTGAAAACCTTTTTTTACCTAAGCCTAAGCAAAAGCCAAAAATTAACAAAATTTTTATCGCGATAAACTTTTATTAAATGATTTATTCAAAAAATTGAAAACCTAAGCCTAAGCAAAACGTAAAAATCAAGCAAAACTTTTTAATGGTAAATTAGTATTTAATGATGCTTTTTGAACCAAAGAGTAAAAACCTTATTTTTTTCCAAAGCCTAAGCAAAACTCAAAAATCAAGAAAATTTTATCATTGGGCTGGAAACTCGCATTTTTGAAAGTACGTTTACAAAATCGCATCCAAAAGACGAGTTTTCCGAAGACGAGATGTTTAAAAGACGAGTTTTCCGAAGACGAGTTGTAGAAGACGAGATGTTGAAAGACGAGATGTAGAAGACGAAATTTCCGGACACCCGACAAAATACCCGTACACCAACAAAAAATGTGCCATTGAGCCACCAGGACACAGTGCTAACCTTTAGGCAGCACCCAATGGGCCTACGGATACCACCTTGTTGTTGGATCTTTTTTCTCATAGAACGGAGTCCAGCTTTGCATGGCTAGAAAAATGTTGTTGCATGTCGGCAACACATGACAGTTTTCCATCTAGCAAACAGTGGACAAATGCAGTTTCATAGTGTATGAATTCTGTACCAATGACCTTGCAGGAACACCTATACTGTTCATGTGCAACGTTAAATAGTAAGATCAATCAATATCAAGCGACTTAAAAATTTTTTATACTAAGACATCGGAATGGGTGAACACTCCATGCAGTTAACACTGTAGTAGTAAAGGTTGCCAACATAGTTATTGGTGTTGGACGAAGAGTCTCAACCATGGGGGTGAAATTTTTTCGCCTCCCTGGCTTGTCTTGGCGCCTGACCGTTGCATAATCTGCAATAGGGAGATAAGTTTTAGGTAATGCAACAAAAACAACAACAACAACCAACAAAAAAAAAATTTAAGCTACTAACTGATATATGCACACGGTGTTCCATGATTAAAAAAAGAACACCAACCAAATATGGACCAACAAACATAAACAATCAATGATGGTGTCCGGAAGTTTCGTCTTTTACATCTCGTCTTTCAACATCTCGTCTTTTACAACTCGTCTTCAGAAAACTCGTCTTTTCGATGCGATTTTGTAAACGTATTTTTTAAAAAGCGAGTTTGCGCCCTGCCGATAAAATTTCACCCTGGTCAAAATCCATTGTTCTAAACCGAAGGAATCCCGTGCGCATCAAAGGAGACTGCGCTCATAAAGGGACGCCCGCATTTATGTCTAATAACGCGCCGCGCCTTTCTAATAACCCGACCGCGCGGCATTTTTTTAGCCATATTCGCACCTTCATTTTGAAGCCCTGTTTTGGTGCTGCTCCTCCGACAACCTATCCCACGGAGCAAAACATTTATGACGTCATCACGAATACTATATGATATTTTAAAGCTTAAAAAATTCTAAGGTGTTTCCTTGATTTTTAGGTTTCGCTTAGGCTTAGGAAAAATAAGGTTTTTATTTTCTAATTCAAAAAGCACATCATTAAATAAAAAAGTTTTGTTTGATTTT
>JASAMX010008731.1:0-15380 GCA_030248175.1 Microlaimidae sp. YZB2_3
TTATTTCACACACTGCAGCACTGACGCAATATATCTTTTGCAGATTTGTAGCAGTTTATGGTCGAAAAAAAGTCCCAAGGTGTTAAAAGTGAAGTACAAGGAAAAGTAATAAAAAATTCGTTACCTTTATTTGTTTAAGTAAAAGTAAACGTAACTTTTTACAACAGTAGTATACTTTACGTAAGTATTAAAAATATATTCAAGTTTAAAGCAATATTATACTTAATGCCACTAACCATTCTTATAACTTTTAAAGAATGCTCTATAAATAGAGCAGAAGTTAAAACATCACTTCAGTTCATCACATCACATCATCTTTTTTAGAACTTCACTTACATGCCTCTATTACACATTTTTCAGCCTAACATACAGGAGGAATTAAAACGTACCTTTTCATTTTAAATTGTTAGAACATTTTTTAAGATTTATTACCACTTTTTTAAATTAAAAAAATACTTTTTAAATTGTAAAAGGTAAAATAATTAAATTATTGCGAGTACAAGCGACTATGTTTGCTTTCTAGCTTGTTTTAAGTTGTTAGTTTTAGTCATTTAAATCCGCTTACTTATTTTTTAGCCAAAAATCATAAAGTCAGTGTCATGTGAACTTTTGCAATGAAATTGTTTTTTTTTTGTTTTTGCACTACTTTTTGTAATTTTTCGAGATTTATAAAAAAATATATGGCCCAAGAATTTTCAATTATACATTAGTTTTCGAATAAAATTGTGCAAGAAAAAACGTCATATTTCTAACGCACGCGAATTTCTGTGCATATAGGCACCTTGCACTGGAACTCGGTTTATACATGAAGTATGCAATATACATAAGCGTAACCATAATGGATAATTACCGTATCTCCTAATTATCTTTCGTAGTATGCAGATCAACCGATCGAAATTTCGCGTGCTTTGGATCCGTTGATCTGCATACTACGACAAATAAGTAGGAGATACGATAATTATCCATTATGGTGACACTTCTGTATATTGCATACTTCATGTATAAACCGAGTTTCAGTGCAAGGTGCCTATACCACTGATTTCTTAAGCAGAGATTTTTCTTGCTGTCAATACCCGTTTTTTTGGAAGTGCATTTCACGAAAAATTGGAAGAAAAGTTCCCATATGCACTGCAAAACACTAACACTGTGTTAAAAATTGCGTTAAAAATTAATTTAAAAAAAACAACAACAGTGCGCCTATGAAATAGAAGCAAATGGCGGGTTTTCAGTATTAAAGTCGCACAAATTCGAATTTTCAGCAAATTTTTTGTTTAAAAATTAGGTTTTCACCATTTTTGGATTATATATGCTTACTTTTATTAAAAATATAATTATAAAAACCTTAAAAGTCTGTAACTTTTGCAAGAAAACTCTGGATCGGGTGGTACACCTTTAAGACTGTGTCCAATATTTAATATCGTTAATTTTCGACACGTATTAATTGATTTTTTAAGCAAATTTTATTCGAAAACTTTTTCCAAATTAAATACAAACAGTTCATACTAATTTCTTGTTTAAAAAATTCAAGTTTGGTGTCTTTTGGGCTGTATAAAAATAGTAAACTCGGTAAAAAAAGTGGACTGACTCCGCAGAGTTTTCCTGCGAAAACAAGAGGACCCAGTCCGAATAGACCCTACACAGAATTTATGAATACCTGTGTAGTTTCAGCAATAAATTTAAAAATGCTAAATTAAACGCAAGAAATCAACTTGAATTTTTTTTATTTAAAAAAATGTTTTAGCATCACTAAATTTTAAGAAGGTTTCAATAACACCTAAAATTAAAAGTAAGAATATAATATAATTTAAACAAATGTCCAGTTGTACGATAATCTTTCATAGAAAAACTCACACATCAGCGAATCTAATAAGAATTATTATCAATTTCTGCTAAATTTTTGTACGCGGCGATTTTGTAAACATGTTAGAAAAAGGAATTTGGTGCACAACATATCGCTGTTCGAGAAAATTTTTGTTGGGTGCACAGAATTAGCTTGTGCCGAAAAGTAAGATGTGCCTCATTTCTTTTTTAAATTTAGTTAAAAAATTTACTGTGCACATAGCCGAAAATTCTCTTGGGTTATATATTTTTGATATAAACAATGATATTATAATAACTCTAATATTTATTGTCTCATGAATGGACTTGTATTTTCAAACCCTAATCTTGTAAATAAAATCTACAAAATGGTTTTTAATGCTAAAAAAGTCTTCAAATTTTTAGAATAATGACTCATGATTAAAACAAAGAATCTTATTAAAATAGAGGTTTAATAAAATCTTAAAGTATAAATAATAAATATCCTCATATTAAAGCAATTACATTAGCTCTTTAAATAAAATTTTATATATTTATCACTGTCTAAAATTGTAAATATCACTGTCTAAAATTGTAAAAACTGCTTTAAAATTTGTATTCTTAGGGGTCCTTACCCCGGTTTGCCCCGGTTGATTTGACAGCTAAATTGCCGGGGCCGGGGCCGGGACCGGGGTAAAGAAAATTGCGTTTGCCGGGGCCAGGGCCGGGGCCGGGGCCGGAGTAGAAAAAAAGTGCCGGGGCAAGCCGGGGCCGGGGCCCCGGTCGATCACTAGCTACAAGTAATGTCATTCGATCTCGCCATATCTTGTTTGTTTTTGTTTTCATTTTTAATTTTTTTTCGAAAGTAAACGTTATCAGGGTTTTGAAGAAGCAATTAAAAATAAAAAGCCCATGTGAACTTTTAAGGTTGCCATAAAACACTTCCGGTATGTTTTGGATCCATTTTGCTAAATTTCTAAAAATAAACAAGTTTAAAAATTCTACGGGGTTTTTAGAGCTACAAGCTGGAAACTTGGAGCAATAGGAAATATTTGGGAGCTTGAAGCCACGAGTAATGGGAATTACAAACCTTTCAAAAGGACTTGGTTTACCGAGTAGGGAAACATTTTGGCAATTTCTATTTTCGGCTTCAAGTTCCCCACTGACTGCTCAACGTTCCCCTTTTTTGGAGTTCCTGAAGTTTCCAAAGTTCCAGCTCTAAGTTCCGTCGGCTCCCTCCACCTAAATTGTTGTTTTGATGTAGGGTAGTGCATTTAATTTTGGCACTTTTCCAAATTGGGCATTTTGGATTTTGGACTATATCTTTGGTAATCCTGGACAGAATACAACGTTAAATAGCTCAAATGAGAGCTAATTATAGGTAGATGACTGTCGTGAGCTTTTTATTTGTTATGTTATGATATTTTCATGTGAAATTATGTGATTTATAAAAAATAAAATTGTTACTTGTTTTTAGAACATGGGCATTTCATGATTACGCAATAAATTGGTTTAAAAATTAAACTGTCCTGGTAAAATTTAATCTATTTTCCGAATTTTTAGTCCCCGTGGTTCTACGTTGCGTCTGTGGTGAGCAATCGTTATAAAATAAAATAGTGTAATTTCGGCACACATATTGCTGTAGGTAAAAACGGGTGGAATAAGTGGTCGGGTGTTAAACTGTAGTTGTAAATAGTTAAAAGACCACGTTGAAAAGTGTAGGGGTCATAGTACTGCACTTAAACTCGATAAAGAGGGTCCTTTTAAAAAGTGCCGAAATTAAATGCACTTTTTTCCCAAATTTTGCTCATTTTGATACCATTTGGCATTTTAGCTGTAACTTTTTGCCAGTTACACGTTGAACAACAAGTAGAAACTTAAATTAAAGAAAATTGTCTGGAGATAATGATAGGCTTTTAAATTTTTGAAAATGATGATTTTTTGACTGAGAAACAATTGATTGTTTGTAAAGTGCCGAAATTAAATGCACATATTTAATTTCGGCAATTTTCCATTTTTTTAAAAACTGATCTAATTAAGTAAAAAATCTACTTTCGTACAGTGAAACTTCTGTGACGCAACGCAGTATTGTGAAAGCTTCAAAATGAGCTATCAAACATGAAAATCGGGCCATAAAGTGAAAAGTGACATTGGAAAAACGAAAAAGTGCCGAAATTAAATGCACTAACCTATAGCATCTTTGTTAATCTATTTTTGCTTTAAAAATTTTAAAAGCTATCGGTAAAATTAGTGAGTGGCAGCCCGGCTGCCATATGCTTTTTCGGATATATTTTTTGGACATATTCGGCTTACACCATGAAACAATGCGTATGAATAAATATACAGTTGCAATTATTTAAATCAAATAGAAATTAACACGTCTACGGTTGTTAATCGGTGGTTGCGCGGGAGTACCACGGTTCGATTTAACCCCAGGCACCGCGCCAACCGTTATTAAAAAACATGAGTGTATTTGGAAATTCAGAACCTTCTTATTATTATTCCCACACTTTTATCTAAAAGTTGTATTTCCACATAACTATAAAGGCACCTTGCACTAAAAGTTATAAGGCTAGCACATTCTAGCATTTGCTGACTGTGCAAAAAATATATTAATTTATGGTTTATTTTTTTGATAATTTTTTACGCTAGCGTGTAAAAGAAAAAATTTTATATGAGAGATTATTTGCAAGCAAATTACGCAATATTTGTTCAGTGTTTAAAAAGTTAGTTTGTTTAAAAATCGAGTCTTTTGGTGGCAAATAATAATGATCTGGCGTTAGTAAGATGTTTGAAACAATAATTTTCCAGTTTAAAAAGGTTTCGTATTTTTTGGAGTTAGAATGCGTTTTGAGCGACGAACAATTTGGATTGCATGTAAACCACTTGTTGACCTATTAGCACCTGGTTGCTGTTTTTTCTTCTATAAAAATGAGTCAAGCTTAGCATGGCATGGTTAGATTGTTGTTGTGGAACGCTAAAAACTAAAGTTTTCATTTCGCAAATCAGTTAAAAAATGCAGTTTCACAGCAATTTAGACCTTGGTTTTTTTTGAAACAAAAATAGAAAGATCTAAAGATTGTCTGTGTGGAGTCTGTACCATTGATTTTGCCGGAACAATTTTGCTATTTATGTACAATCATAAACACAAAATTAACTTAGGTCAATTTATTTAAATATTTCAACAAAGGTCTCAAGAATGTTTATATGCTGTGCACAGTGAGCATTTTGGCGTGAAGGAGGCCAGGACCGCTATTGTATAAGAAGAGGTTTTCAACATTTGGAATAAATGCATTTTCACTCCTGACTTGTCTTAGTGCTTGACTTTCGTATAATGTGCTTATGGGAAATAAGTTAGGCAATATGCAACAACAACAAAAACAATGAATTTGCTATAATTAGGGAAACCGCAGCCGCTGCAAATTTGTGGACAAATGCAATGCAAAATATAACACATTGATTTTGGTTTTTTTTTTACGTAAAATATAGGCACCTTGCACTGGAACTCGGTTTAACTGGAAGTATGCAATACACATAGGGAGTCACCATAATAGATAATTACCGTCCCCCTACTCATCTTTTGTAGTATGCAGATCAACAGACCGAATTTCACGCCTTTTCGGTCCGTTGATCTGCATACTACAAAAGATAAGTAGGAAATACGGTAATTATCCATTATGGTGACACTTATACGTTTATTGCATATTTCATGTATAAACCGAGTTCCAGTGCAAGGTGCCTATAAGACATTTGGTTTCTCACAACTTACCGACGTAAAACAAAAACTGTACAATGGTAAATATGGGAATGTAAAAATCCAGCTCGTAGTATTTAATTTTTTTTTGCGGATTTATAAACTGCCGTCCTATCAGGCAAAAGGCGAAATAAACATAAGTGGCCAACGATGCTACTTGTGTATAACCCAAAGGAATGCACACCTAAAAATTATGTATTTATAAAATAAAATTAAGTTTAACAACAGTATTTTTTTTAAATAAGATTAATTTAAAATTTAAAGCTAAAGTCTTCCAGGCTGAAATTAAAGGCGTAACCGCTCTCCGCCAGGAAGAAATAAACAATAAACCCGTGAGCGAGAAAAATTAAAAAAGAGTTTTCATCGGTTATGTAACCAATTATTATTTAGTTGCGTCATGTATTTCGCTGCACGTGATATTTTCTCAAAAAACGAGTGGTTACTTTACCACTTATCTATTTTCACCCTGATAGAATTTATCTTTAGTTTACTTAATGATCACTTACAACTTATATTTGACATACAAAAGATAAACTATAAAAAGTAAATTATAGATAAAATAGCCAACTTTGAATTTACAACGGCATGAATTTTTTTAGCACTGGCTACAGCAACAAAATCAAAAGTCAAATCTTTTAAATTTTTAGTTGAAACAAAAAGAAAGAAATGCCTACCCAGTCATAACAGTACAAGTTTCGAAAACTATCTTTGTACTTGTTCAGCTCTGATAAAATCAAACCAATCATAGGCGGAGGTATATTTCCAGCAGAAAATTCTTTTCTGAGCTAAAAGTGTATTATGGTCAAAGGTGCTTAATTTTTAAATGTTGCTCCGGTATACGTGCAGCAATTATCAAAATAATGAAGAAGGTACAACGCACGTTGCTTTAAAACACTACTTAATGGTGCAGTGCGGAGTCAAACTTATTGTCTTCAATTTTATTATTTTTTTGTGAAAACATTACCCCTGCCCCTAATAGCCCACAAAATTTTTTTCAACAAAATATCTCCAGTGGTTCATGAGTTATGACCATAGGTGGGCAGACTCTCGGATTTTTTTTTGGGGGGGCTATAAGAGGACGGGGTTCAAATTTTAGGGGGGGGGTGTCTGGCAAGAAGACATAAATTTTGAGGGGGGAGGTGTACCCAATATTTCCACGCTGCCTTAAAATGGGCTTAAAACGCGTAAAAAAGCGTAAAACAAGCTTATAAATGCTTTAAAACGGTTTAAAATTAAAATAAGATCTTATTGCAACTTATAAATTTTATTTTTTAATTCTTTTAATAATAATGTGTTTATATATTCTTATAATTAGATTAGAAATCATAGTTTTTTTAATAATTACGTAATTATAGAATAGTAATTATTTTATTGTCTTGATTATAAAGTCAAGTATCACAAATTTTTTAATCCATAATCTTATATTTAATTAAAGATTTTATACATACATGGGCATAGCCAGGGGGGTCTCAGTGGCGTGCCCAGGATTTCATTTTGGGAAGGGGGCGGTTTGGGGGGTAAATACTAACCCTGAAGGGGGTCTGGGGGCGGCAGCCCCCCATATATGGGGGGTCTGGGGGCGAGAGCCCCCCAGCGGGGTCAAGGGGCAGAGCCCCTTTTCAGGGGGGTCCGGGGGGCAGAATGCCCCCTGTGGGGAGAAAATTTTTAATTTAAGGCGCTAAAATACAATAGAAATTTTAATTCCAGATGATTACTTATTACAAATTATAAGGTTTTTTTATACCTATACATTTAAAACATGTGTTTAAACGTTAATAAA
Organism: Microlaimidae sp. YZB2_3; assembly: GCA_030248175.1. Lineage (NCBI taxonomy): Eukaryota > Metazoa > Nematoda > Chromadorea > Desmodorida > Microlaimidae > Microlaimidae sp. YZB2_3. The sequence continues at coordinate 7,332 of JASAMX010008731.1, forward strand.
AGGATAATAGTGTTTATAGTAGTTTTATTAAACATGTATGCCTTAACTACAAAACGGGATAATCGATTTAAAATCGAAAACTAAACCATAACCCATAACCATTCAATAACCCATAACTAAACCCATAACCATTCAATTTTAAAAGCTACAAAAGCTTCCAAATTTTTTTAAACTTTTTTTGGATTAATCTGAAAGACTATACAAAATCAAGTCTAGTTTTTGGTCACAAATTTTAAAAATAGACTTTTTTCTTTCTATATCGAAATTGTTTTTCGACAACATGCGAACTAAATTACTATGTTTTGTGTCCACTGAAGAGGAATAGTCCATCCTATAGGATTGGCGGAGAGTTCTTGATACATTCGAACTTCTTTCTTGGTTATTAAACCCATGTCTATTAATGTTTGAATTGAAGGAAACCGTTTTCGAACCTTAAATAAAAAAAGGTAAATATAAAACTATATTCTTGTGAAAAAAAAACACTGAAACATTCAAACTTAATAAAAAGTAAATAAATGGAAACTTCAAAGTTTATGCTGTTGGTTTTTAAAGGTTTAGCAAATTTCTTAACTTTAGCCTTTGCTTGGTTTAAAACGTTTCCCTAAAACTATTGGTAATGAGTCAAACTTTTTTACTTGGACTAGAAATCGAAAACTCTGCTCAAGTGTTACAACAATGTGAACTTTTATTTCCAAGTAATACTTAGCTAATTTTATAAACAAAAAAAACATAATTGAAAAAATTATTTTGTTTCGAAAAAATCTTTATTTTTAACTTTGCAGTTAACTAAAGATGAATTCTATCAGGGTGAAAATAGATGAGTGGTGAAGTAACCACTCGTTCTTTGTGAAAATATCACGTGCAGAGAAACACATGACGCAACTAAGTAATAATTGGTTACATAACCGCTGAAAACTTTTTTTGATTTTATTGCTGTGAGTTTATTGTTTATTTCTTCCTGGCGGAACGCGGTTATGCCCTTAATTTCAGCCTGGAAGACTTTAGCTTTAATTGAATAAAGGTTTACTTTTTATTTACTTATAGTTTATCATACAATATTGTTGTTTTTATCCTGGTTTTTGGTGCCTTTTGCAAGTCACTTTTATTAATGTCTTGTTTCTGTCCTAATTTCCGATTAAGACTAAATTTAAATTTAAAAAAGACCCAATAGTTCGTTTTTCTTTAAAATTAAAATATTTGTTTCTAATTGGAAATAAAATTTTGATGTCTAACTGTGCAGCTTGAAGTAGAGGTAATTTTTTCACTTATTTTATCACTCTTATTAATCAAAATAATAGTTTCAAAACATCACTCCACAAGAATTTATTTACAGTAGATTGATTTGCAACGTGTAATGTTGCTTGTCTAACGACAACAATAGAACAAAAGTGTTTTTCTGCTAAAGTTAAATTAGTGGGTGATGGTGCGATGTAGCATATCAGTTACAGTACAAGTACTGAGACTTAAATTAGTGGGTGATGGTGCTATGTAGAATATCAGTTACAGTACAAGTACTGAGACTTAAATTAGTGGGTGATGGTGGGATGTAGCATATCAGTTACAGTACAAGTACTGAGACTTAAATTAGTGGGTGATGGTGCGATGTAGCATATCAGTTACAGTACAAGTACTGAGACTTAAATTAGTGGGTGATGGTGCGATGTAGCATATCAGTTACAGTACAAGTACTGAGACTTAAATTAGTGGGTGATGGTGCGATGTAGCATATCAGTTACAGTACAAGTACTGAAACTTAAATTAGTGGGTGATGGTGCGATGTAGCATATCAGTTACAGTACAAGTACTGAGACTTAAATTAGTGGGTGATGGTGCGATGTAGCATATCAGTTACAGTACAAGTACTGAGACTTAAATTAGTGGGTAGTGGTGCGATGTAGCATATCAGTTACAGTACAAGTACTGAGACTTAAATTAGTGGGTGATGGTGCGATGTAGCATATCAGTTACAGTACAAGTACTGAAACTTAAATTAGTGGGTGATGGTGCGATGTAGCATATCAGTTACAGTACAAGTACTGAGACTTAAATTAGTGGGTGATGGTGCGATGTAGCATATCAGTTACAGTGCAAGTACTGAGACTTAAATTAGTGGGTGATGGTGCGATGTAGCATATCAGTTACAGTACAAGTACTGAGACTTAAATTAGTGGGTGATGGTGCGATGTAGCATATCAGTTACAGTACAAGTACTGAGACTTAAATTAGTGGGTGATGGTGCGATGTAGCATATCAGTTACAGTACAAGTACTGAAACTTAAATTAGTGGGTGATGGTGCGATGTAGCATATCAGTTACAGTACAAGTACTGAGACTTAAATTAGTGGGTGATGGTGCGATGTAGCATATCAGTTACAGTACAAGTACTGAGACTTAAATTAGTGGGTGATGGTGCGATGTAGCATATTAGTTACAGTGCAAGTACTGAGACTTAAATTATTGGGTGATGGTGCGATGTAGCATATCAGTTACAGTGCAAGTACTGAGACTTAAATTAGTGGGTGATGGTGCGATGTAGCATATCAGTTACAGTGCAAGTACTGAGACTTAAATTAGTGGGTGATGGTGCGATGTAGCATATCAGTTACAGTGCAAGTACTGAGACTTAAATTAGTGGGTGATGGTGGGCCCTTGAGGCCCATTTTCAGCCAAAAAAAACCAGTTTAACGTTTTGCATTATTTTTTAAAATTCGGTTTATTTGGTGGGATATTTCTGCATTTCATAGCTGGGATTTAATTGTTGATTTGTCGTTTTGATGGGTTTTTTTATAAAAACAAAATATCAATTAATTTAAAATAAAATATCTTGCATAACGTCGTTACTATCATAATATGTATAATATATACGTGACTGTGACTCATTTTAACTTTTAAACAGCACCTTTCGAACTACATAATGAGTCACAGTCACGTGTATTTTAAAACGGCAGTGGCTCATTTTGTCGTAGTAACGACGATAATTATTTTTAGTCATTAAGTTGACATCTGGATTAAAAATAAACCAAGCAAACACAATATTTGACCGGAAAATTTTTTTTAGCCAAAACGATCAATTATAAAAAATTACGTAGAATGTCAATAACGTCACGCTGAGCCAAAGCGACAAAATTAGCTTTAATTATCTGAGCATCTGATATTTTACTACCCTTGAAAGATGCTAGAGCATTTATTCCTGCTCTATTCTTGGAAGAATAGAGCAGGAAAAAAGGAGATTTCAACATGGTTGTATTGTTTTTTGTTAAGGCAAAAAATATGTATAGACTAGTCTGAAAAAAAAGACGTATGAAAACTACAGGAAGTTAGCATCTTGCTAGCTTTGTTGCTCACTGAATAAGGAATTTAGACCATACAATCAAAAAATGTTTATTCAGTGAATTAATTACATTCAACCAAAGTAGCAGTTTATTTCTAGTCGATATAATTGAAAAAAATTACGTTTTTTATTATTAGAAGTTTGTTTTTGTCTGTATAAAAAAAACTATAATTTAAAAAAAATGCGATTTTGCGATTGTCAAAAATTTTTCGAATTTTTAAAAGTTTTTGAATTTTTTAAAGAATTACATACGACATACCCTGTCACTAATGTCACGCCAAGCCAGAGCACAAGTTAGATTTAGATATCTGGCTATTTGATGTCGTGTTATTTTTGCATCGTTGTCAGTTCCGGACAGAGCAAAGCATATAATAGCTAAACAGCAAAATATTCCAAATTTTTTTAAAATTAAACACGATAAAATTACATTGTAACTCTTGAGTTTTATTGCTTGAACTACAAATTATATGCAACCAATATGTTGTAATCTGGTGGGAGGTTGCTAAAAGTTTCTCGAAGGCAGGTGGGAGACATAATAAAGGTTTGGGGACTTTAGAGCCGAGGGACTTTAGAGCCGGGACTTTAGAGCTTCTAAAGAGCTTTAGAAAGATTTTTTTTAAGTCTAAGCCTTAGCAAAACCTAAGCCTAAGCCTAAGCAAAACCTAAGCCTAAGCAAAACCTAAGCCTGAACCTAAGCCTAAGCAAAAGACTGAGCACCTAACCCCTCGCTCCGGCTCTAAAGTCCCGTTACCATAATAAAAGCCGACTCAAGACTCCTTCTAAAGGCACTTCTGTTGAAATGGAGACACAACAAAGAGGTAGGAAAGTAAGCAGTTAATCTCAACCCAAGCGAAAAAATCAGGTCGATTTAGGTTGTTTAAAATTGAGGCAGGTGGGAGTATACACAGGCGTTAGGCATAAAAGGTAAAAGGCAATAAAATTTGTGATTGCAAAAGTGGCTGCTTTGCTTTGCCTGAAAAAAGCCTATGTTTGGCTCGAAACTACCTCAAAAACTTTTTTTCCTGGCTGCTCAATTTAATTTTTCTGCTCCCATCGATGCTGTTTTTGCGTCTTTTACATGCATTCCAAAGCTATATGTAGTTTCGAAAGTAGCTTTCAGATCCATATAATATAAGGCGTATAATATATATAAATATATATAGCCATATAAATATATAAATAGCCAATTATATATAAATCAGGTTGTTTCCTAATATTAATAGAATTAACTACTGCAGTAGCGTATATAGGGGGGAAATATCCAAATAAGGTTTTTTTTTTCTTAATTCTATTAATATTAGGAAACAACCTGATTTATATATAATTGGCTAAATTATTTAAAAATATGCGCGACTGCAAGTGGTTTGTAACTTATAAGCAAAACATGCGGTTGAACAAAAAAAATGAAAAAGTTTCACCTTCCCGCAAAGCAGGGAAAATTTTTACATTGTGTAATTTTATGCATTTAAGATGCACTACATTTTTATAGCCTGAAAATAAAAAAAGTAAAGGGGGACCCTTACAAAAATTGCCGGGTTCGCCAGCCGGGGCGGACCGCCCCTAAGTATGGAAGCGGCCAAAAGGGGGGGGGGCGGTCGCCCCCCCTATATACGCTACTGATATATATATATATATATATATATATATATTGGCCCCCTTTTGGCCGTTTCCATACTTAGGGGGAGGCGGTCCGCCCAACATATGGCTGGCGAAGCCAGCCATTTTTGTGAGGGTCCCCCCTTCACTTTTAGGTTATAAAAATGTAGTGCATCAGATATGCATAAGATTACATAATGTAAAAATTTTTTCCGCTTCGCGGGAAGGTGAAACTTTTTCTTTTTATTTGTTTAATCGCACATTTTGCTTAGAAGTTACAAACCCCTTGCAGTCGCGCAATTTTTTAAAATAATTTAGCCAATTATATATAAATCAGGTTGTTTCCTAATATTAATAGAATTTAGAAAAAAACCTTATTTGGATATAGTACAAAAATTTAAACATCATACTAGTTCAAAATAGTTTAAAGCTGTAACAAACAAATTAGGAATTAGGTTATAAAAACAAAAGTAAATCTATGCTTAAATAATTGGCTGGAGACATTTCTTAAGCAGTTTTTAGTGCATATTTAAAAAAATTTTTGCTTCCAGCGGCTGGGTGGAAGCCCTCCAGACCCCCCGGCCGACGCCTTGCGTCGGCTTGGTGCTCCTACCACAATAACAAACAAATTGATAAAGCTTTAGGTTATCAAAACTCATGTAAACTGTTGCCATATGATTCGTCAGACACAATTTATAAGCAGTTTTTAGTGCATATTTCCGAAAATTTTCGCCTCCGGCGGTGGAGGGCACCCTCAAACCCCCCCGGTCGACGCTCCGTGTCGGCTTGATGCCGCTATTTATGTAATAAACATTTTGTGTAAGAATTAGGTTATAAAAACAAAATTAAAACTATAACTATAAGAATTGCTGGAGAGAATTTTTAAGCTAGTTTTAAGTGTATATTTAAAAAATTTTCGCCTCCAGCGGCTGGGGGAACACCCCCCAGACCCCCCGGCCGACGCTTCGCGTCGGCTTTATATATATATATATATATATATATATATATATATATATATATATATATATATATATATATTGTATATATATTTTAATAATAGATATTATAATAATATATATTTATATAATATATATATATATATAGATTAATTTCATATAATATATATTTTTAGCGTTTCATGCATCTGTTAATTTTTTTTACCGTACATTGATTATTTTGCATTGTAAATGAATATAGATTAAGTGGTTTGTTAAAATTGTTCCTAAAATAAAACTTTCACTTTTGCGATGTTTCATTGCAATTTAATTGTACACAAAACTGTTTTTGTTAACTTTAAAGGCATTTTAAGAAATTTTTTTAACAACTCGTTTTGAAATAAATTTTTTAAACAATTGGTTTTTAAAATGAGCGTTTCATAATGTTAAACAATAGTAGTAAAAGCTTAAAAATTCTTACTTAATAAATTATCAGGCCAAGCCACTGAGTTAAATTGTGCCCACCATCTGGTAACAATATATGAAACGTAAAACCTTAAAAAATAATAAATATTTAGAGATAGATTACATTGAATATCTTTAAGTATGATTTAAATCAAATTTTATGATTTAAGTAGCTTTAAGGATGTTTTTTAAAGCATAGAAGTATAAGATTGTTTTTGCAAAACCGCGTTCGATTTGCTATTCCAACTAAGTCTGATTTTCAAATCTTAGGCAGTCGAGTACCTAACATATACCCGATGATAATGTGTGAAACACAAATAAGGAATCAGAAATGTCGGCAACGTTTTTCACATATAGCTCGAACAGCAATACATACATTGTTCTATTTATATTATTGAAATAATATATCGGCAGCAGAATTATGAGAAATCAATCTGCAACAAATATTTCAATATTTCAAGTTATTGTTTTAAAAATTGATTTTAAATTCAAAAAAGTGGTAGAGTAGTATTTAAAAACTAGTTAAAAATAGAAGGGGTCCTATGCTATGCAAAACTCCTAACTAAGGATTAAGGCTTAATTAGCATTTATTTAAAACAAATATACGGAAAACTGTTTAAATATTAGTTTATCCAATTTAAAAAAATTGTAGGAGATTTCATGAAAAAAAATCATTATCAATAGTTTTAAACAACATGCTAACATAGTGTCTATACAGCACGCGTTCTTAGTGGACCGGCCCCAGGGGCCTATTTCATAAAGATTGCTTGTAATTAATTTACAGCTGTAAATTAATAAACGCATATTTTTCTTTTGTATTTTTAATTAAAAAGTATATTAATAAAATTGCGTTTAGAATGTAAAAAATTACATGTCTGTAAATTCCGTAAATTCCACAGTTACGTACGTATTTTTTAATTAATAAAATTAGAAGAAATTAAATGCGTTTATTTATTTACAATTACAGAAATCTTTATGAAATAGGCCCCAGGTTTGTGTTCGAAAGTGTTTTGCTGCAAAGCCGGATTATATTCATAAATAATATAAAAAAAAACTAAAGACCAGTTCAGACCGACGGATAGCGGATAGCGGATAACAGATAGCGGATAGCGGATAGTCAGTTCACACCGGAATTACCTCGGATAGCGGATAGCGGATAACCGTTCATACCAAAGTAAAATAACCGCAGATAGCGGATAGCAGATAGCAGATAGCGGATAGCAGATAGCAGATAGCGGATAGCAGATAGATAGAGGATGCTCGAATTTTTTAATATCAAAAAAATCTAATTTGTATTTTTGTCTGTTCCGCCGCTGTGAAATTAGCTCAAAGAATAGAGCCGAAACAGGTAATTCAATACTTTTAAATAATCATTAGATATATTATTAGCTTAAATTTTATATTTGTTATTATGACTTTTTATGTATTTGTTTTTATTTAACTATTTCGTTTAAAAATTGATTTTACAATTTTAATTGATTTTAAATTATCGTTTTTGAAATCTTTATGTCCATTTACCAAGTGGTCCTTGAAAAGTATTTGTCATGGTTCACAAATAACTTGATGAACAGTAGTTTTCATTGGCAATTTATAAAACTAGGCAGGCAAGGCACACAGGCGCGTCAGGCACGTCAGGAACGAGCTTTATACGTAAAATCCGTAAAATAATAGCAAAACGTAAAATAATTTATATGTATGAGCAATACGTAACTGAACGAAGTA
>JASAMX010008732.1:0-38774 GCA_030248175.1 Microlaimidae sp. YZB2_3
CACAAAAGAGTCCCGGCACAAAAGAGTCCTGAAAAAAATCGCAGCTGGCACAAAAGAGTCCTGGCACAAAAGAGTCCCGGCACAAAAGAGTCCTGGAGAAAATACGTTTATGCGCCCAAGCGCAGCGAGCGCTGAGGTCGGCACAAAAGTGTCCTGGCATAAAATCAATTTTTCACAGGTGACACGCAAATATGTGTATTTAAAATAGAAACAATAACAGGTAAAAAATATAAGTCAACGCTAAAAAAATAAGAAATTTATGATACTGGCGAAAGTCGTATCTTGGTTCCTAACCATCACTCTAACTTGATGACCTTTTCCTGAGTATATCTGCCTCTTTAAATATAACTAACTTCTACCTGCTTTTAGAAAAATTAAAGCTGCTAACAAAGAAGTTTTATCTGACTTGAATGTGGTTTTTCTGCCTCCTACAAACATTTGAGGTTGTTTTTGGGGTAGCTTTACTTGCCTCCTTCTAGGTGTTTCTAAGCATGCCTCCGTTGCAGTTTTACAACTTGTTACTTTTCTCCAGCCCGCTGAGAAAAGGATTGAAAACCGTAATTATCGGAATAAACATTTGTTTTCCCAAAACAAATAGCAACTTAAAAAAAAGAATTTTTAGCAAAAATTTTTTTAAAAATTTACTGTTCGTTGGTACTCTGACACATAGTGTCACAATCAGTATAAAATCAACGTGACTCTGACTCATTTTGTTTAGATTATTTGTGTATTAAAATATAAAAAGAGTCACAGTTATGAGCATAGATGTTTTTGGTCGGGTCCGCTAGGGGGGTCCACCCCCGGGTGGAAGGCCAAAATTTTTTAAGGGGGGGGGGGTCCAGGGGGTCCGGACCCTCCTGGCTGTTTAGGGGGGTCGACCCCGGGTGCGAGATTTTAAATTTAGAGGGGGAGGGTCAGGGGGGTCCAATTTTTTAACAAAGTTTTTTAAAATCAATAATTTAAGTGTTTTTAGGTCTAATATTGAATTTTATATACTAAAACAGCCTATTTAGACCTAAAAAGTGTATTTAAACACTATTTTTAACTAAAAAACCGTGTTTTTGACAGTAAATAAAAAATTTTACTTCCAAATTTGTCCGAAGGGGGGGGGGAGAGGGGTGTCAGCCTCGCTAGGGGGAGGGTCAGGCTGGACCGCTCTCGAGCTTTGGGGGAGGGGGCGGTCCCGCCTGAATTTTTTCTAGGGGGGTCCAAAATTTTGGCTCTAGAGGGGGTGGACCCCTCCGTCCCTCCCCAAAAAAAAACATATATGGTACAAGTATTTTGCGACGTTTTTGACTGACTCATTGTGTCAGAGTAATGACGTGTTGAAATACGTCATAAACTAGAAGACACATTGTATGTCAGCTGTGAAATATTGATTTTATGCCAGTACTCTTTTGTGCTGACCTCAGCGCTCGCAGAGCTTGGGCGCATGAACGCATTTTCTTCAGGACTCTTTTGTGCCGGGACTCTTTTTTGCCAGGACTCTTTTGTGTCAGCTGCGATTTTTTTCAGGATTTTTTGTGCCGGGACTCTTTTGAAGGTGAGCCTATTTTAAAATAAAAGATAAACGCGTTTGACAACTGAAACCCACAACCTGACTGCAATAACACACCCAGAAGTGAGACAGTTCAGTCAAAACCATGTCAACCACACCCACAAAATGATTCCTGACTCACCGCAAGCGCGATTGACAAAACCAAAACCAAACCGTCACACTCCTAGGTTAAAACCAAAACCAAGTACCTGGAACTGGTAGTGCGCCAGTCAAGTTCACTTACGTTAAAAAAAACCATTCTTCTGAAGAAGAGAAACCCGTCGTGGTTTCGAAACGTCAAGTAATAAATGACTGTATGTACATAGATTTTAAAAAGACCTTCGATTCTTTTTTGCATAAAAAATTGTTAACTAAATTAGAAGGCTATGGTATTGGTTATGAACTACTAAATTGGATAAAAGCATTTTTGTCAAACAGAACACAAGCTGTTGCTTTAGGAAATTCAACATCGAGCTATATTCCTGTTACATCAGGGGTCCCCCGGGGGTCAGTTCTTGCTCCTATTCTGCTTTTATTATATATAAATGATATTGTTAATTGTATTCAAGGTTCGTGTGGAATCAAACTGTTTGCCGATGATGACAAATTTTACCAATCCCGTTAAGACAATGACCATTCACATCTTTCAAACACGCTTTAAAACTTTTGTAATTGGTCAAAAACATGGCAACTCAGTATTGCATTTGAAAAATGCAACGTCTTGTCAGTTGGAAACAGTTCGGTTCAACCTTGTGATTATAATCTTGATGAAAATCCAACAAATAACGTAACAAAGATGCAAGATCTCGGAGTTTGTATTAGTAGCAATCTAAAGTTCAGCAATCATTGTAACAATATAACCAATAGAGCTATGTCAAGAGCTGGTCTTTTATTACGTACTTTTAACACAAATAATCCGTTCTTACTAATACGTGCATTTAAAGTTTTTGTTAGGCCTTTGCTTGAATACTGCATTCCTGTATATAATCCATATTGAAATAGGCGATATACGTAAAATAAAGGGCGTTCAGCGATATTTCACTCGTAGAATATGTCAAAAATGTCATATTACATGTACTGATTATAAAGATCGTCTTCGAATATTTTTATTGAATCTTTAGAGCTAAGAAGAGTAAAATCTGATTCATGTATGGTTTTTAACATGTTAAATGAACTGATTGATGTAGATTATAGAGAATTTTTTGATCTCAATACAAATCCTTACAGCAGAGGTGGTCATAAACAAAAACTAAAGTTAGTAGAAAAACACAAGCTTGATTGCCGAAAAATATTTTTTCTCACAACGTGTAGTAAGCATTAGGAATAGTCTAGATCAAAGCATTATAAATTGTAAATCTTTGTCGTTGTTTAAAACTAGAGTTTGAAACTGCAAATTTGACTAATTTCTGCAAAGTTTTTCCTTTTTAGGCAGTATATTAGGTGTATTGTGTATTATTCTTATATAATATATATCTACCTTTACTTGCCTTTTTGTCAATTTATTTTATTTTATTGACAAATAAATCTTTCTTATCTTATCTTATCTTAATGCTAAACTGTTGCGCTGGTCTGGTTGGTTTGGGGACTTTGGAGCCGAGGGACTTTAGAGCCGTGGGACTTTAGAGCCGGGACTATAGAGCCTAAATTAAAAATGCGTTTGCAAACAATAGTAAAACAATATACAAGTAATATTAAAACATTTACATAACAAATGGAGCTAATTATGCAATGCGGTAATCATTATGCGGGATAAATATGCTTCAGGTTTTCTATTGCATATACAGATGATGACAAGAATAAGGATTTGGCGGGAGAAGAAACTTATTAACTTCCAATTATTGATAAACTTCTAATCTTGAGCAAAAACATGGTTCAGATTCGTGCTTTGATTTGTTTGATAAAAGATTTTTCATGTGAATATAGGGCATGGTTAAGGGTTAAGATTCAAGGTTTTTGGTTTTTAAATTGAAACATTTGTTATGATAAATATCAAAGATGTTTTATTTTAGAAAATGTTGCAATAAAAATTTAAGACAAAAAACATTATTTTTCCTAAGCCTAAGCGAAACCTACAAATCAGGATAATAATCTAAAAAAAGCTTAAAACTATTGAAATTCCTTTAGGCTTTAGTTTACTGTTTAAATAAAAAAAATATTTACTTCGGAAGATATTATGCCAAAAATATTCTTTCCGGACACCAAAAGGTTTTAAAAGTATTGTAGAAAGCTTTAAAAACTTTTAAAACTTAAAATTTGGCTAATTTCAGTGATATATTGTATGAAAATGACGTAATTTAACTAACTTTGACAAAATTTATTCGGCTCTAATATCCCTTAATTTTTTATGAATTTTCTGAACACAAAAGTTACGTTATGGCTCCAAAGTCCCTCCAATACGGCTCTAAAGTCCCACACTGCGGCTCTAAAGTCCCGTTTCTGGTTCAGGGTCGATGGAGCCGGCAAACACTAAATTCCACCGACTCTGACTCCGTCCAAAATCTACCGTAATCTACCGTAATTTTTAATATTATGCAAATTTTATTCTAAGCCTAAGCCTAAGCTTAACCTGCACATCAATATATAATTTGCAGAAATTTGAGGCGGAGTCGGAGTCGGTGGAATTTAGTGTTTGCCGATGGAGCCGATGGAACTTGATGTCTTCTTATATAGGCAGAAGAACTTTTAGGCCTGGTTTCAGAAGTCGCGGTCATGGCAGATACTGGTACAAAGAATATAAAAGCGCCAGTGATTATTGTTATTTGTTTGTTGTTGATGACATAATAGTAATTAAATAAACTAATATTAAATTTGGCTACTTAGATTTTGAAAGGATTTGATAAAAATCCACCTGAAGTTCTTTACTGCTGGTAAAAAATTTGTGTCTTTAACAGTGGCTTTAGTAACTTTTATAATCCTAAAATATTTATAACATTGACACAAAATTACAAACCAATTTCAAATAGGGTAGTGCATTTAATTTTGGCACTTTTCCAAATTGGGCATTTTTGATTTTGGACTATATCTTTGGTAATCCTGGACGGAATACGACGTTTGATAGCTCAAGTGAGATCTAATTATATGTAGATAACTGTTGTGAGCTTTTTATTTGTTATGTTATGATATTCTCATGTAAAATTGTGTGATTTACAAAAAATAAAATTGTTACTCGTTTTTAAAACATGGGCATTTCATGATTACGCAATAAATTGGTTTAAAAATTAAACTGTCCCGGTAAAATTTAGTCTGTTTTCCGAATTTTTAGTCCCCGTGGTTCTACGTTGCGTCTGTGGTGAGCAATCGTTATAAAATAAAATAGTGTAATTTCGGCACACATATTGCTGTAGGTAAAAACGGGTTGAATTAAGTGGTCCGGTGTTAAATTGTATTTGTAAATAGTTAAAAGACAACGTTGAAATGTGTAGGGGTCATAGCACTGCACTTGAACTCGATTAAGGAGTTCCTTTTAAAAAGTGCCGAAATTAAATGCACTTTTTTCCAAAATTTTGCTCATTGTGATACCATTTGGCATTTTAGCTGTAACTTTTTGCCAGTTACACGCTGAACAACAAGTAGAAGCTTAAATTAAAGAAAACTGTCTGGAGATAATGATGGGCTTTTAAATTTGTAAAAATGATGATTTTTTGACTGAGAAACAATCGATTGTTTTTGACTGAGAAACAACCGAAATTAAATGCACACAATTTTGGCAATTTTCCATTTTTTTAAAAACTGATTTAATAAAGTAAAAAAACAACTTTCGTGCAGTGAAACTTTTGTGACGCAACGCAATATCGTGAAAGCTTCAAAATGAGCTATCAAACATGAAAATCGGGCCATACAGTGAAAAGTTACTTCAGAAAAACGAAAAAGTGCTGAAATTAAATGCACTACCCTAATTTAACTTTGTTCTTTTTCAGTTTTGCCAGATATTAGTGGTCGCTTGTACAATTTACAATTTTGATATTGTGCTTGCAAGTGGCACAAGAGTTAATTCAAATATCGGAGTGGTAAATATTTACAATATCTTAACAATCATCTCTAATTTAACTCTAACTAAACAAACAATCTTCATTTTAATTTCACATCTAACCTTTGCTTCTGTATTTTGTGTTGCTTTGTGTATTTGCTTTGTTGTACATATTATACAAAGATAAAAGAAATAGAGGTTACGAAACATAGATATAAGTGTAAGATAAGTGTAAGATAACTAAAGGTTAGTTATGCTGAAGGTGGTTAGTAGTGGTTGGTAAGTGATGTTAATAATGGCGATAGTACAAATCTATTATATGTGAACATATTTCTAAAAATTTTTAACTTTTGCATTTTCCTATGATTTTTTTGTGTTATTTCCTATAATAAAGATTAGTATACGACTTACTAAATACAGAATAGAAACAATTTACTTTAACTATCTCGCATCAAGTCCCTAGGCCTGCTTTTGGTCGGAATGCACCTTACCGTGGGAAGAAGGGCTGATCTTTTGGTTTTGGCCAAACTATATTGAAAAGCTAAGCTTTGACCTCCGGTTATGGGCTAGGCCGCAATGACCACACGGTAAGGGCCTATTGATTTGTTTGTTCATTTATTTTTAGTTTCAATTTTTATTAAAAAAATTAATTTTAAACGTACGCAAAAAACGTTGAGATTCACTTTAAACGTAGGATTGTCTTTGGCGTGGTAGAAAACAAATAGATCTTTTTCAAGGTAGGCGTCACCTTGTACACACTTAAAGTCTTCTGCTGTCACTTTAATTCCTCTTTCCGTTCCTATCACTATTACATTCTAAAAATGTAAATAAAAATTTTTATATATAGTTTTTCCTCATAAAGCAATACTTAACAAACATATACAAAATATATAACGTGCTTCCTTGCATATAATCAGCCAAAAGCTGAAGCTAACATTAGCTTGGGTGGACATCAGTATTTGGCCATTCTATCATCAACTCAACTCAAGTAATCTAATCAAAAAATGATGCAATTATTAAATGTTAAAGAAGCACTTTTACTAATCAAATTTCTATATTGCCCTGGACAATATTCTTTTTTAATACTGGGCCGATAGGACTGAAATTTGTAAATCGTTGTAATCTTTTGTCAAAAAATTCAAATACGAAATTTTGAATAGACAGGTTGAAGGCGTAGTTTGTTCTGGGCGATATAAGAATTTGATTCATAAAATTGATTTTGATTAGCTATTACTTCTTTAAACTGAAGAGTTTTTAAAGCATTATGAAGATTTAAAGCATTATCAATAATCAGCGCCAATTGATTTTGTTCATCTTCCGCCTGTTTTCGCGTTGTCACAACCATTTTATGCGGTAAGAATTTCTTCGCGGAATATTTGGACTAAATTTTATAATTATGAAGACACAAACACATCTGAAATAAAAAAGGCTAAATTATAGTAATAAGAAATTTATACTAACAACAACAAGGAGTACGAAAATACCATTAGATTTTCAATTATAGGGTAGTGCATTTAATTTCGGCACTTTTTTGTTTTCCGATGTAACTTTTCAGTGTATGGCCCGATTTTCATGTTTGATAGCTCATTTTGAAGCTTTCACGATACTGCGTTGCGTCACAAAAGTTTTAATGTACGAAAGTAATTTCTTACTTAATTAAATCAGTTTTAAAAAAAAATGGAAAATTCTTGAAATTAAATGTATGCATTTAATTTCGACACTTTACAAACAATAGATTGTTTCTCAGTCAAAAAATCATCATTTTCCAAAATTTAAAAGCCTATCATTATTTCCAGACAGTTTTCTTTAATTTAAGCTTCTACTTGTTGTTCAACGTGTAACTGGCAAAAAGTTACAGCTAAAATGCCAAATGGTATCAAAATGAGCAAAATTTGGGAAAAAATTGCATTTAATTTCGGCACTTTTTAAAAGGACCCCCTTAATCGAGTTTAAGTGCAGTGCTATGACCCCTACACATTTTAACGTTGCTTTTAACTATTTACAACTACAATTTAACACCCGCCCATTTAATTCAAACCGTTTTTACCTACAGCAATATGTGTGCCGAAATTACACTATTTTATTTTATAACGATTGCTCACCAGAGACGCAACGTAGAACCACGGGGACTAAAAATTCGGAAATTAGACTATATTTTTACAGGACAGTTTAATTTTTAAACCAGTTTATTGCGTAATCATGAAATATCCTTGATCTAATAACCAGTAACAATTTTATTTTTTATAAATCACACAATTTCACATTAAAATATCATAACATAACAAATAAAAAGCTCACGACAGTCATCTACATATAATTAGCTCTCATTTGGGCTATCAAACGTCGTATTCTGTCCAGGATTACCAAAGATATAGTCCAAAATCAAAAATGCCCAATTTGGAAAAGTGTCGAAATTAAATGCACTACCCTATTTTGGGGGAAGGGGGGGGGGGTCCCAAAATTTGTTTTTGCATATGACTTTTGATATTTTATATATTTATTGAACCAATGCACCGATGACGCAACACCGACTGTTTACCCCGTTAAATCCATTCCAATAAAAATAAAAAAAAAAAAAAATATTATTTATTTTGAAGTTTAATATATATATTTGTATTAATTGGGGTCTAATTTTTCAGAAATTTAAATAAATTGGTTAAAATTAAAAAAGTCATTTAAATTATTTATTATATTGTAATGAATGTAATGATTTTTTTTCCCTGCCTCTAGCATAGGAAACCACCTCCCGCAAAATGAAAACTTGTTTCTTCTTCACTCCACCTCCCTTCTCTAAACCGCTACCGCATGTGGGAAAGAAAATGAATGCAATGAATTTTTTTCTCCCTGCTCTCCAGCGCGCAAAACCACCTCCCGCAAAATGAAAACTTGTTTCTTCTTCACTCCACCTCCCTTCTCTAAACCGCTACCGCATGTGGGAAAGAAAATGAATGCAATGAATTTTTTCTTCCTGCCTCCAGCGCGGGAAACCACCTCCCCCAAAATGAAAACTTGTTTCTTCTTCACTCCACCTCCCTTCTCTAAACCGCTACCCCATGTGGGAAAGAAAATGAATGCAATGAATTTTTTTCTTTCTGCCTCTGGCGCCCCAAAACCACCTCGCGCAAAATAAAAAAATTTAATCAATGCGCGTATTTTATTTTTTATTAAATTAATCATACGAGAGAAAATATTTAACCACCTCTCGAGTTGAAAAAATTCTTATCCTTAAAACAATAGAAAAAATTTAACCCGACTTTTACCTAGGTAAATTGATTTTTCACTCGCATCTCTTAAGCACGTAAAAAAAAGTTAACCAGGGGTAAATTTTAACCGCCAGAGTTGATTTTCATTTGTTTATCTATGAACAGAGTTAGGGTAGTGCATTGAATTCCGGCATTTTAGCTGTAACTTTTTGCCAGTTACACGTTGAATAACAAGTAGAAGCTTAAATTTAAGAAAATTGTCTGGAGATAATGATAGGCTTTTAAATTTTTGAAAATGATGATTTTTTGACTGAGAAACAATCGATTGTTTGTAAAGTGCCGAAATTAAATGCACACATTTAATTTCGGTAATTTTCTATTTTTTTAAAACTGATTTAATTAAGTAAAAAAACTACTTTTGTACAGTGAAACTTTTCTGGCGCATTACAATATCGTGAAAGCTTCAAAATGAGCTATCAAACATGAAAATCGTGCCATACAGTGAAAAGTTACATTGGAAAAACGAAAAAGTGCCGAAATTAAATGCACTACCCTAACTCTGTTCATAGATAAACAAATGAAAATCAACTCTGGCGGTTAAAATTTACCCCTGGTTAACTTTTTTTTTACGTGCTTAAGAATGCGAGTGAAAAATCAATTTTACCTAGGTAAAAGTCGGGTTAAATTTTTTCTATTATTTTAAGAATAAGAATTTATCCAACTCGAGAGGTGGTTAAATATTTTCTCTCGTAGGATTAATTTAATAAAAAATAAAATACGCCCGATTAATTTTTTTTATTTTGCGCGAGGTGGTTTTGGGGCGCCAGAGGCAAGGGAGAAAAAAATCCATTGCATTCATTTTCTTTCCCACATGCGATAGCGGTTTAGAGAAGGTAGGGGGAGTGAAGGGGAAACAAGTTTTCATTTTGTGGGATGTGGTTTCCCGCGCTGGAGGCAGGGAGAAAAAAATTCATTGCCTTTCGTAGCGGTTTAGAGAGGGAGGTGGAGTGAAGAAGAAACAATTCCCCTCATACCCCCAAAAAAAAATGCATTCATTTTCTTTCCCACATGGGGTAGCGGTTTAGAGAAGGGAGGTGGAGTGAAGAAGAAACAAGTTTTCATTTTGCGGGAGGTGGTTTCCTATGCTAGAGGCAGGGAAAAAAATCATTACATTCATTACAATATAATAAATAATTTAAATGACTTTTTTCATTTTAACCAATTTATTTAAATTTCTGAAAAATTAGAGCACAATTAATACAAATATATATATTAAACTTCAAAATAAATAATATTTGTTTTTTTTTTTATTTTTATTGGAATGGATTTAACGGGGTAAACAGTCGGTGTTGCGTCATCGGTGCATTGGTTCAATAAATATATAAAATATCAAAAGTCATATGCAAAAACAAATTTTGGGACCCCCCCCCCTTCCCCCAAAATAGGGTAGTGCATTTAATTTCGACACTTTTCCAAATTGGGCATTTTTGATTTTGGACTATATCTTTGGTAATCCTGGACAGAATACGACGTTTGATAGCCCAAATGAGAGCTAATTATATGTAGATGACTGTCGTGAGCTTTTTATTTGTTATGTTATGATATTTTAATGTGAAATTGTGTGATTTATAAAAAATAAAATTGTTACTGGTTATTAGATCATGGATATTTCATGATTACGCAATAAACTGGTTTAAAAATTAAACTGTCCTGTAAAAATATAGTCTAATTTCCGAATTTTTAGTCCCCGTGGTTCTACGTTGCGTCTCTGGTGAGCAATCGTTATAAAATAAAATAGTGTAATTTCGGCACACATATTGCTGTAGGTAAAAACGGTTTGAATTAAATGGGCGGGTGTTAAATTGTAGTTGTAAATAGTTAAAAGCAACGTTAAAATGTGTAGGGGTCATAGCACTGCACTTAAACTCGATTAAGGGGGTCCTTTTAAAAAGTGCCGAAATTAAATGCAATTTTTTCCAAAATTTTGCTCATTTTGATACCATTTGGCATTTTAGCTGTAACTTTTTGCCAGTTACACGTTGAACAACAAGTAGAAGCTTAAATTAAAGAAAACTGTCTGGAAATAATGATAGGCTTTTAAATTTTGGAAAATGATGATTTTTTGACTGAGAAACAATCTATTGTTTGTAAAGTGTCGAAATTAAATGCATACATTTAATTTCAAGAATTTTCCATTTTTTTAAAAAACTGATTTAATTAAGTAAGAAATTACTTTCGTACATTAAAACTTTTGTGACGCAACGCAGTATCGTGAAAGCTTCAAAATGAGCTATCAAACATGAAAATCGGGCCATACACTGAAAAGTTACATCGGAAAAACAAAAAAGTGCCGAAATTAAATGCACTACCCTATAATTGAAAATCTAATGGTATTTTCGTACTCCTTGTTGTTGTTAGTATAAATTTCTTATTACTATAATTTAACCTTTTTTATTTCAGATGTGTTTGTGTCTTCATAATTATAAAATTTAGTCCAAATATTCTGCGAAGAAATTCTTACCGCATAAAATGGTTGTGACAACGCGAAAACAGGCGGAAGATGAACAAAATCAATTGGCGCTGATTATTGATAATGCTTTAAATCTTCATAATGCTTTAAAAACTCTTCAGTTTAAAGAAGTAATAGCTAATCAAAATCAATTTTATGAATCAAATTCTTATATCGCCCAGAACAAACTACGCCTTCAACCTGTCTATTCAAAATTTCGTATTTGAATTTTTTGACAAAAGATTACAACGATTTACAAATTTCAGTCCTATCGGCCCAGTATTAAAAAAGAATATTGTCCAGGGCAATATAGAAATTTGATTCGTAAAAGTGCTTCTTTAACATACTTTTAATAATTGCATCATTTTTTGATTAGATTACTTGAGTTGAGTTGATGATAGAATGGCCAAATACTGATGTCCACCCAAGCTAATGTTAGCTTCAGCTTTTGGCTGATTATATGCAAGGAAGCACGTTATATATTTTGTATATGTTTGTTAAGTATTGCTTTATGAGGAAAAACTATATATAAAAATTTTTATTTACATTTTTAGAATGTAATAGTGATAGGAACGGAAAGAGGAATTAAAGTGACAGCAGAAGACTTTAAGTGTGTACAAGGTGACGCCTACCTTGAAAAAGATCTATTTGTTTTCTACCACGCCAAAGACAATCCTACGTTTAAAGTGAATCTCAACGTTTTTTGCGTACGTTTAAAATTAATTTTTTAAATAAAAATTGAAACTAAAAATAAATGAACAAACAAATCAATAGGCCCTTACCGTGTGGTCATTGCGGCCTAGCCCATAACCGGAGGTCAAAGCTTATCTTTTCAATATAGTTTGGCCAAAACCAAAAGATCAGCACTTCTTCCCACGGTAAGGTGCATTCCGACCAAAAGCAGGCCTAGGGACTTGATGCGAGATAGGTAAAGTAAATTGTTTCTATTCTGTATTTAGTAAGTCGTATACTAATCTTTATTATAGGAAATAACACAAAAAAATCATAGGAAAATGCAAAAGTTAAAAATCTTTAGAAATATGTTCACATATAATAGATTTGTACTATCGCCATTATTAACATCACTTACCAACCACTACTAACCACCTTCAGCATAACTAACCTTTAGTTATCTTACACTTATCTTACACTTATATCTATGTTTCGTAACCTCTATTTCTTTTATCTTTGTATAATATGTACAACAAAGCAAATACACAAAGCAACACAAAATACAGAAGCAAAGGTTAGAAGTGAAATTAAAATGAAGATTGTTTGTTTAGTTAGAGTTAAATTAGAGATGATTGTTAAGATATTGTAAATATTTACCACTCCGATATTTGAATTAACTCTTGTGCCGCTTGCAAGCACAATATCAAAATTGTAAATTGTACAAGCGACCACTAATATCTGGCAAAACTGAAAAAGAACAAAGTTAAATTAGGGTAGTGCATTTAATTTCAGCACTTTTTCGTTTTTCTGAAGTAACTTTTCACTGTATGGCCCGATTTTCATGTTTGATAGCTCATTTTGAAGCTTTCACGATATTGCGTTGCGTCACAAAAGTTTCACTGTACGAAAGTTGTTTTTTTACTTTATTAAATCAGTTTTTAAAAAAAATGGAAAATTGCCAAAATTAAATGTGTGCATTTAATTTCGGTTGTTTCTCAGTCAAAAACAATCGATTGTTTCTCAGTCAAAAAATCATCATTTTTACAAATTTAAAAGCCCATCATTATCTCCAGACTGTTTTCTTTAATTTAAGCTTCTACTTGTTGTTCAGCGTGTAACTGGCAAAAAGTTACAGCTAAAATGCCAAATGGTATCACAATGAGCAAAATTTTGGAAAAAAGTGCATTTAATTTCGGCACTTTTTAAAAGGAACTCCTTAATCGAGTTCAAGTGCAGTGCTATGACCCCTACACATTTCAACGTTGTCTTTTAACTTTTTACAATTACAATTTAACACCGGTGACTTAATTCAACCCGTTTTTACCTACAGCAATATGTGTGCCGAAATTACACTATTTTATTTTATAACGATTGCTCACCACAGACGCAACGTAGAACCACGGGGACTAAAAATTCGGAAAATAGACTAAATTTTACCGGGACAGTTTAATTTTTAAACCAATTTATTGCGTAATCATGAAATGCCCATGTTTTAAAAACGAGTAACGATTTTATTTTTTGTAAATCACACAATTTTACATGAGAATATCATAACATAACAAAGAAAAAGCTCACGACAGTCATCTACATGTAATTAGCTCTCATTTGAGCTATCAAACGTCGTATTCCGTCCAGGATTACCAAAGATATAGTCCAAAATCAAAAATGCCCAATTTGGAAAAGTGCCAAAATTAAATGCACTACCCTATTTGAAATTGGTTTGTAATTTTGTGTCAATGTTATAAATATTTAAGGATTATAAAAGTTACTAAAGCAACTGTTAAAGACACAAATTTTTTACCAGCAGTAAAGAACTTCAGGTGGATTTTTATCAAATCCTTTCAAAATCTAAGTAGCCAAATTTAATATTAGTTTATTTAATTACTATTATGTCATCAACAACAAACAAATAACAATAATCACTGGCGCTTTTATATTCTTTGTACCACTATCTGCCATGACCGCGACTTCTGAAACCAGGCCTAAAAGTTCTTCTGCCTATATAAGAAGACATCAAGTTCCATCGGCTCCATCGGCAAACACTAAATTCCACCGACTCCGACTCCGCCTCAAATTTCTGCAAATTATATATTGATGTGCAGGTTAAGCTTAGGCTTAGGCTTAGAATAAAAATTACGCATTAAAAATTTGCATAATATTAAAAATTACGGTAGATTACGATAGATTTTGGACGGAGTCAGAGTCGGTGGAATTTAGTGTTTGTCGGCTCCATCGACCCTGAACCAGAAACGGGACTTTAGAGCCGCAGTGTGGGACTTTAGAGCCGTATTGGAGGGACTTTGGAGCCATAGCGTAACTTTTGTGTTCAGAAAATTCATAAAAAATTAAGGGATATTAGAGCGGAATAAATTTTGTCAAAGTTGGTTAAATTACGTCATTTTCATACAATATATCACTGAAATTAGCCAAATTTTAAGTTTTAATAGTTTTTAAAGCTTTCTACAATACTTTTAAAACCTTTTGGTGTCCGGAAAGAATATTTTCGGCATAATATCTTCCGAAGTAAATATTTTTTTTATTTAAACAGTAAACTAAAGCCTAAAGGAATTTCAATAGTTTTAAGCTTTTTTTAGATTATTATCTTGATTTGTAGGTTTCGCTTAGGCTTAGGAAAAATAATGTTTTTTGTCTTAAATTTTTATTGCAACATTTTCTAAAATAAAACATCTTTGATATTTATCATAACAAATGTTTCAATTTAAAAACCAAAAACCTTGAATCTTAACCCTTAACCATGCCCTATATTCGCATGAAAAATCTTTTATCAAACAAATCAAAGCACGAATCTGAACCATGTTTTTGCTCAAGATTAGAAGTTTATCAATAATTGGAAGTTAATAAGTTTCTTCTCCCGCCAAATCCTTATTCTTGTCATCATCTGTATATGCAATAGAAAACCTGAAGCATATTTATCCCGCATAATGATTACCGCATTGCATAATTAGCTCCATTTGTTATGTAAATGTTTTAATATTACTTGTATATTGTTTTACTATTGTTTGCAAACGGATTTTTCATTTCGGCTCTAAAGTCCCTGCCGCGGCTCTAAAGTCCCCAGGTCCGGCTCTAAAGTCCCGGCTCTAAAGTCCCTCGGCTCTAAAGTCCCCAAACCAACCAGACCAGCGCAACAGTTTAGCATTAAGATAAGATAAGATAAGATAAGATAAGAAAGATTTATTTGTCAATAAAATAAAATAAATTGACAAAAAGGCAAGTAAAGGTAGATATATATTATATAAGAATAATACACAATACACCTAATATACTGCCTAAAAAGGAAAAACTTTGCAGAAATTAGTCAAATTTGCAGTTTCGAGTCTAGTTTTAAACAACGACAAAGATTTACAATTTATAATGCTTTGATCTAGACTATTCCAAATGCTTACTACACGTTGCGAGAAAAAATATTTTCGGCAATCAAGCTTGTACTTTTCTACTAACTTTAGTTTTTGTTTATGACCACCTCTGCTGTAAGGATTTGTATCGAGATCAAAAAATGCTCTATAATCTACATCAATCAGTTCATTTAACATGTTAAAAACCATACATGAATCAGATTTTACTCTTCTTAGCTCTAAAGATTCAAGATAAAAATATCGAAGACGATCTTTATAATCAGTACATGTAATATGACACTTTTGACATATTCTACGAATGAAATATCGCTGAACGCCCTCTATTTTACGTATATCGCCTATTTGATAAGGATTATATACAGGAATGCAGTATTCAAGCAAAGGCCTAACAAAAACTTTAAATGCACGTATTAGTAAGAACGGATTATTTGTGTTAAAAGTACGTAATAAAAGACCAGCTCTTGACATAGCTCTATTGGTTATATTGTTACAATGATTGCTGAACTTTAGATTGCTACTAATACAAACTCCGAGATCTTGCATCTTTGTTACGTTATTTGTTGGATTTTCATCAAGATTATAATCACAAGGTTGAACCGAACTGTTTCCAACTGACAAGACGTTACATTTTTCAAATGCAATACTGAGTTGCCATGTTTTTGACCAATTACAAAAGTTTTTAAGCGTGTTTGAAAGATGTGAATGGTCATTGTCTTAACGGGATTGGTAAAATTTGTCATCATCGGCAAACAGTTTGATTCCACACGAACCTTGAATACAATTAACAATATCATTTATATATAATAAAAACAGAATAGGACCAAGAACTGACCCCTGGGGGACCCCTGATGTAACAGGAATATAGCTCGATGTTGAATTTCCTAAAGCAACAGCTTGTGTTCTGTTTGACAAAAATGCTTTTATCCAGTTTAGTAGTTCATAACCAATACCATAGCCTTCTAATTTAGTTAACAATTTTTTATGCGAAACAGAATCGAAGGCCTTTTTAAAATCTATGTACATACAGTCATTTATTACTTGACGTTTCGAAACCACGACGGGTTTCTTCTTCAGAAGAATGGTTTTTTTTAACGTAAGTGAACTTGACTGGCGCACTACCAGTTCCAGGTACTTGGTTTTGGTTTTAACCTAGGAGTGTGACGGTTTGGTTTTGGTTTTGTCAATCGCGCTTGCGGTGAGTCCGGAATCATTTTGTGGGTGTGGTTGACATGGTTTTGACTGAACTGTCTCACTTCTGGGTGTGTTATTGCAGTCAGGTTGTGGGTTTCAGTTGTCAAACGCGTTTATCTTTTATTTTATTTTTATTTTTTTGGTTTTAATTATGTAAAAGGTACATACAATTTCAAGTGCAGTTTTAACTAGCTTATGTATGTTTCCTGTTATTTTAACAAAATAAAATTCAATTCAATTCAATTCAATTCATTCAGGTTTCAAACGCCGCACATTTTGAACTGGAAAATTGTGAAGGTTTAACCGGAGCGAAATAGTTTTTACTTCAAATAGTTTCATTTCAACGTATAATTTAAAACTTAAAATAATCAAAAACTCACCAACAACAAGTTCGGAGAAAAAAATATTTACACCCACATTTAACTTAACGTGTCTGTCTCGTGTCTTAAACTAAAACCAATATTACTATAATTAAGGTTTTCTTTGTTTTAATTTTTGTAAGTTTATGTCATTAAATCTAAAAATGTGTCATTTGCAGTTCTTGGTTTGATTTTTTTTTTCAGGAATGTTTAAATATTTTTGGAACGACGCAGCAGGGAACGACACCTTTAAAGTTGATATACAAAGGTAATAAAAATTAAATTATGATATTATAATGCTATCAAATTAAGTGTTATTTAACCCATTTTGTATTATCTTCGCGGTTCAGACATGCAACGTCAAACACATAGTGTATAAAGACGCTGGGGAGTTCCAGATGTTCCGGGCAAAATTTGGAATTCCGGTTCCTGTTTCGAATTTTCGGAAAATCTGAATTCCGGTTCCGGGGGTTTCGCAGTTTTATAGAGAATTCCGGTTCCGGACATAGATGAACACGGTCAAAAAGCCAGAGGGTGAGGGGTGTTTACTCCGGGTAAATGACATTTCAAAATCTAGGAGGGGGTCCTAGGGGGGGTCGAACCCCCCCTAGCTTTCTAGGGGGGAGGGTTGACCCAGGGTGGAAGATTTTGAAACCTAGAGGGGGGTCAGGTGGGGTCCAATTTCCGAAGCAAAATACTTTTAAACCATCAAAGGTTTAATAATAGTTTTTTTTATAAGATAATACTACTTTTTATTAAATAAAAAGCGATATTCAGGTATAAAAAAGGTGTAAAAACATGAATTTGTGTAAAAAAATTCACGTTTTTGGAAGAAAATTTAGTATAAAAAAAGTACTTAAAATTTTCTTAAGAAGGGAGGGGGGGGTCAGATTTCAAAATCTAGAGGGGGGTCAGGGGTAAAAAATTCGAAAATTTGGGGGAAGGGGAGGGCCCCCCTGGATTTTTTTCTAGTGGGGGGCCCAAAATTTCGAGGCTAGGGGGGAGGTGGACCCCACCCTAACCCCCCCCCCCCTCTTGTGTTCATCTATGGTTCCGGATGTTCCAAGCAACATTTGGAATTCCGGTTTCTGTTCCGGATTTTTGGAAAATCTCAATTCCGGTTCTGGGGGTTTCGCATTTCCGCCTATCACTAACAGTTTAACGTTTGACAAAATTGGCGTGCTTTCCAGTCCGCGTTTTAGGCGCGCGTTTTTTGGCAAAAATAATTCCAAAAATTTAATCATTTTGTTGGCTTCTTGATTTCCAAAACGATAATTGCAATATTGTAGTAATTAATTATTTTTAGCAGCTTTTCAAATTTAAATTTTTAAATAGATACATTTTTTTATTTATGAAGGTCGTAAATTATTTAAAAATTAAACCATATTAATCACATACGAAAAAATCCGTTAATATGTATTTTTGATATTTTAATAAGCTGTTTAAATCGTTCCCATTAATTTTTCCATCCCAAAAGACTTTTGCTAAAATGACCTGCGACAAATGACATAATTTCGACAACTTTGACATTCTTACTGGTTCACCTTCAAAAGAATCCTGGCACAAAAGAGTCCTGAAAAAAAATCGCAGCTGGCACAAAAGAGTCCTGGCACAAAAGAGTTCCGGCACAAAAGAGTCCTGGAGAAAATTTGTTCATGCGCCCAAGCTTTGCGAGCACTGAGGTCAGCACAAAAGAGTCCTGGCGTAAAATCAATATTTCACAGCTGACATACAATGTTCATACCTCAGCTGTCTTCCAGTTTATGACGTATTTCAACACGTCGTTACTCTGGCACAATGAGTCAGTAAAAAACGTCGCAAAATACTCGTACCATAGATGTTTTTTTGGGGACAGAGGGGTCCACCGCCTCTAGAGCCAAAATTTTGGACCCCCCTAGAAAAAATCCAGGCGGGACCGCCCCCTCCCCCCCAAAGCTCGAGAGCGGTCCGGCCTGACCCTCCCTCCTAGCGAGGCTGACCCCCTCCCCTCCCCCTCCTGACCAATTTGGAAGTATATTTTTTTATTTACTGTCAAAAACACGGTTTTTAGTTAAAAATAGTGTTTAAATACACTTTTTAGGTCTAAATAGGCTATTTTAATATATAAAATTCAATATTAGACCTAAAAACACTTAAATTATTGATTTTAAAAAACTTTGTTAAAGAATTGGACCCCCTAACCCCCCTAAATTTGAAATGTCGCTCCCGGGGTCGACCCCCCAAAACAGCGAGGAGGGTCCGGACCCCCTGGACCCCCCTTAAAAAAGTTTGGCCTTCCACCCGGGGGTGGACCCCCCCCTGGCGGACCCGACCAAACACATCTATGCTCGTAACTGTGACTCTTTTTATATTTTAATACACAAATAATCTAAACAAAATGAATCAGAGTCACGTTGATCTTATACTGATTGTGACTCTTTGTGTCAGAGTACCAACGAACAGTAAATTAAAAAAAAATTTTGCTAAAAATTCTTCTTTTTAAGTTGCTATTTGTTTTGGAAAAACAAATGTTTATTCCAATAATTACGGTTTTCAATCCTTTTCTCAGCGGGCTGGAGAAAAGTAACAAGTTGTAAAATTGCAACGGAGGCATGCTTAGAAACACCTAGGAGGAGGCAAGTAAAGCTACCCCAAAAAACAACGTCAAATGTTTGTAGGAAGCAAAAAAAAACCACTTTCAAGTCAGATAAAATTTCTTTGTGAGCAGCTTTAATTTTTCTAAAAGCAGGTAGAAGTTAGTTATATTTAAAGAGGCAGATATACTCAGGAAAAGGTCATCAAGTTAGAGTGATGGTTAGGAACCAAGATACGACTTTCGCCAGTATCATAAATTTCTTATTTTTTTAGCGTTCGCTTATATTTTTTACCTGTTGTTGTTTCTATTTTAAATGCACATATTTGCGTGTCACCTGTGAAAAATTGATTTTATGCCAGGACTCTTTTGTGCCGACCTCAGCGCTCGCTGCGCTTGGGCGCGTAAATGTATTTTCTCCAGGACTCTTTTGTGCCAGGACTCTTTTGTGCCAGCTGCGATTTTTTTTCAGGACTCTTTTGTGCCGGGACTCTTTTGTGCCGGACCCATTCTTACTAACTAATTCAACAACGAAAAATTTAACTTGATTTTTAAGCTTCGCTTGGGCTTATCAAAAATAAACCTGAAAATTAATAGTCCTACCAAAAAGTAATTTGTACAAAGGCAAATATTGTGATAAAAATTATTACGCTGATTAAATTACGTGGAGCCTTTTCTATATAAAATTAAAAAAATTTTTAGAGCACGGACAACCGTTGCGTCTCATCTTGGAAGGGGACAACGGGGCTGTGACGGATTGCCAGATAAAAACCTACGAAACGGACGATGACGAACTCATAAACTTTGAGTTTCATCGGGACTCAGTCCTGAGTAAAATTATAATCAAAGTAAATCAATTCATTGTATAATATAATATTTTAGTAAGGCACAAACACTAAGGCGGTGGCGAATAAAGCTACTATTTATAATTGACCAACGAAAAAAATATAAGGTGATATAAATTTTCTCAGTGTATAGCTAAGATATAAACCCAAGCTACAAACTGATTGATATAAATTTAATAAAAAAATTTACTGTACCATTGAAGTAGCAAAATAAAGCTAAACTTTCCACTGGTGTATTTAACTTCTTTTTTCAGATAATAATGTTTACTAATTTTTGTTTTGTGTATTGTTAATAATATTACAAATATAAAAACTGGGTTTTTTTAAAAAAGATTGCAAAATTTTCAATTGTGATAAGATCATAGTTTAAATATTTTGTTTATGTCCTATCCTATCAAAAAACATTAGTTTTTTAGGTAATAAAAGTAAAAAATAAAAAAATTAAATCCAGCTGACCTCGTAATGTTGTATGAGAACATGATGAGAAGGCCATTTAATTAATTGTTTGGTAAAAACAATAAAAAACATTTTGAAACACAGAATTTTTGAAATCTCGCCTTTTCACGAAACAAGCAACAATAAATCAAATTCAGAGGTTAAAATTTTTCTGTCCTAAATTTATTAATTTGATAAATAATTCTTAAAACAGGTTATTTAATTTTTAAAATTTAATCGTTTTGGTCTAAATTTGAATTGCTTTCATGTTAAATAAATCAGTACTGCAATACATTGAGGTGAATCACGTTGAATTTGCCAATAATCACAATAGAACTAAAAGGATTTTTGGTTTTATATAAATAATTTGACACATTTGCAGCAAATTCCATTGCTTTTTATCTGCTAATTTGCTTGTGTTCTGTCAAAACGCTTTCATGCCAAATGAATTTTTTAAATAGTTTATTTTAATGTTTATTTTTAAGTAAATTTTAGGCGGAGCCTTTACGAGAAATGTTTGCAGATATGGACCCCACAAGTGATTTAGTAAAAGTAAACTTACTAATAATTTTTATTTTTATTTATTATTAAGTTTTCATTTCCACTTTGACGACCCAAATTTAAAGCAAAAATAACAAAAGCAGCCAAGGAGACAATTATCTTTTATATGTTTGTACTTTTGATTCACATACAAAAAGAAAGGAAAATGTACAAGCCATCCATACCACTAATGTATCACACGGCTTTTTGTTGTATTAGTGAAACGTTTTACTTACTCATAGAGTTTTTAAATCTCTTATATTGGGCGTCCTTTATATCACCCAACTCCACAAAAATGAGTTTGCTTTTTTCTGCCTTTTCATAATATTCATGATATTCCACGAACGTGTTCTTTCCATCCGTGCGCCCATTAAAAAAATTCAGCAAAAACGACAAAACGCTGGACGCAAGACATTGACATAAATAACCATACTCTTCACGCTCGGAAAATATTATGTATTGATGAAACAGTCCGGAAATCGGCAGTAGGGTCATGCATTTAATTTCGGCACTTTTTTAAGTTTTGATTACATATCATAACTTGTCCCAAATTTAAATTGAAAAGTGATTGATAGCTCGTTAGAAACTAGATGAATGGGCAAAAAAAGGAACATCATCTACCAATTTTTTTGTTGGCTGTAGTAACTTCTTGAAGGAAAATGGGCAAAAGGTGCAATTAATTTTGGCACTTTCGAAAACGCTTTTAATTTCGGCACTTTAATTTAGTTTTCAATTTTTCACTCAGATAAAAACAAATTAGAGTAAAAACAACCAATATGGCAGTAAATGTAGCAGTCAACTTTCAAATAAGCCATTAAACATTAATATTGACCTAAAAACAAGAAAGTTATAGCCTGAAGAAAAAAGTGCCGAAATTAAATGCATTAAACGAATTTTCCAAAGTGGCCATTTTTGATATCGTCTCTTATAAAACGACATTTACGTACATGTTGATTGTTATGCATATCAGTGTGTTCAGAATAAGAAAATACACAATTTTGTAATATAAAACTTTTTGATCAAACAAAGCTGAAAAAAGTTATGGCCAAAAAACGGTTTTAAAAATGTCCAAAAAGTGCCGAAATTACATGCATTACCCTATGTGTGTTTGTTTGTTCATTTTTCATAGCAGAAGAGCGCACCATATTCCAATAGTCTTTTCTTCCGCATACCGCCAGGAGGAAGAGGTATGGGGGGTCCTACTCCATTTTAAAACCTTCTGATTTAAATTGGGAACTGAATTTCTAGTTAGTGAACTTCATTAAGAGCAGCTTAGTTACAACTTAGTTTTCTAGCCAATTAGTATTTTTTCCTGGTTTCCTTGGGCCGTGAAATGTTGACGCAGTTGGTATAAAAACACTCTTGACCCAACTAAGATCCGGATTTTGTCATCATCTAAATTCATACAAATCAAGAATAAACTCTCCAATTAAAAATACATCAAAGTTCCTGAAATATACAACCAAAGTCCTGTGAAATATTTGCGTCGTTACCATAACACAATAAGTCAGAACATAGGTTGGCAGCCTCTCGGATTTTGGGGGGTATACCTGACCTCCCAAATTCGTGGGGGGTGTCCCGAAAATTTTTTTTGGGGTATACACCGTATACCCCTTTTTAGCGTTTTTAATACTAGGACCCCTCAAATATTTGGGGGTCTCCAGGGGGTACCCCAAAATTTTAGGGGGGTGTCCGCTATAGTCGGGATTTTTGGGGGGTATAATCCCCAACACCCCCCTGCCCACCTGTGAGTCAGAATCATCATTAAATACTGATAACTGATATATGAATACTGATAAGCTTTTTATCTCTTAACGCTTAAATAAAAAACATTATTAATCGGAGTCACGTTGATTTTAAACGGATTTGTTTGTTTGTTTGTATAGACAGTTTCCCCTCCGGTGATTTCTGCCAGAAATGCTGCTGCCTTTGCCTGCGGATTAAAGCCATAGGTCTCCTGTTTTTAATGTGGTTGGATTTTTGGTGGAGTTGAAAAGGTGGTGAACATCATGAGGTTTCTGGTTGCATTTTAGGCATACATTTTTGATTAGAGAGTTTATTCTAGATTTGTACGCATTTAGATGATGACAAAATTCGAATTTTTGTTGGGTCAAGAGTGTTCTTGAATTCTTGGAAGCTGTTGTTCGCTTTGGTGTATTTCAGGACGTTTGCTTTTTAGTAGAGGATTAGGTAGAGCTGAGAT
The DNA here is from genome assembly GCA_030248175.1 of Microlaimidae sp. YZB2_3. NCBI lineage: Eukaryota > Metazoa > Nematoda > Chromadorea > Desmodorida > Microlaimidae > Microlaimidae sp. YZB2_3. The sequence continues at coordinate 23,411 of JASAMX010008732.1, forward strand.
AGAGACTGTTTTACGAAATAGATGTAAATATTAGTCTGGATGGTTTTTTCTGTGAGATTGGTTGAAAAAACTTTCTGCTATCGGATGGTGTGTTTCATTTCTCTTGGTCTGAATTTGTTTGGTGTAATTCTCTGTTGGATTTGTGGATCTGTTGCATAGTCTTGACGAGAAGTTGTGTTGAGAGGAGAGATGTGTGGTTTTCAAATGGTAGTACTTTTGGTTTTTGATAGAGATGATCTAGTGAAGCCATTTTGTGACAGCCAGTTGCTATCCTGAGGGCTGAGTTTTGTGTTGATCAGAGTTTCTGATAATGGGATTTGGAGAGGATTGGTGACCATATTGTTGTTCCATAGTTGAGGATGGGTCGTCTTATAGCTGTGTATGAGGCTACCATAGTTTCCTGTTGCTTTTGGTATATACAGAGCGGCTTTCACGCAGCGACGACACTGTCCAGGTCTAGCAATGGAAATGGTCAACAGCTCTATACATAGGTGGGCAGCCTCCCGGATTTTGGGGGGTATACCCGACCCCTGAAATTTGGGGGGTAATGTCCCAAAAAAATTTTGGGGTATACCTCAAATACCACCATTTCAAGCGTTTTTAGTACTGGGAACCCCAAATTTTAGGGGGGTGTCCGGGGTTACCCCCAAATTTTAGAGGGAGGGATCCGCTATAGTCCGGATTTTTGGGGGTATAACCCCCACCCCAACCCCCCTGCCCACCTATGGCTCTATCTCTTTTCCAGTCCAACTACGACAATATACGCCAATGCTGACTGCCGATGCGCTTTTTATATTGATTGTCGTTTTTATTTTTGCGTTGCAGTAACGACGTGTGGCTAGTTATACAAAAATAGTAATGAAATGATGGGCAGTTCCGGGTTTGATGATGTTTGAAATTCCGCTTCCGGTTCCTTTTCCGGATTTTTGGAAAATCTCAATTCTGGTTCTGGTTCCAGTCATGGTGTTCTGGGGGTTTCTCAGTTTAATAGGCAGTTCCAGTTCCGGGTTCCAAGCAAAATTTGGAATTCCGATTCCGGTTCCTGTTCCAGATTTTTGGAAAATCCCAGTTCCGGTTCCACTGTTCCGGGGGGTTGATGTGTGTTGATGGTTTATCTAAAATAAACACTTTGACTTGACTTGACTTTGACTTGACTAGACATATCAGTTAAAAACTTAACAAAAAAAGCGAATTGCAAAAAGTTTCCACTTTTTATAAAAAAGTTACAAAATAAAAAAACTTCAACAATGGAAAAAATTTAGGAAAAATCAATCAATTCAAAACAAAATGAAATATAAAGACATGCATATAGACATGCAAAAATTATCAAAATTCAGTTAAAAACTACATTATTACACAAGAAGAACAAGTTTTAAAATCAAAAAATATTAAGTTTTTATAAATTTGTTAATAGTAAAATTAAAACCAAAGAATGTATTCCACCAATGCGTAAAGAGCATGACACTTTTACAGTAGACAATAAAGAAAAGGCTGAACTTTTTGCTGCTTACTTTAGCTCCGTGTTTACCAAAGACGATGGTTATTTGCCAGATTTTTCTTCTTGAGACACTGAATAAATGGACATTAGCTTTAAAAAACAAAAAGCAAATGGATGTTCTATATTTAGATTTTGCAAAAGCCTTTGACACTGTTTCACACCCAAAACTTTTATACAAATTAGAAAAATATGGAGTTGGTGGCAAAATGGTGAAATGGATACAGAGTTTTCTTTCTAACAGATATATGAAAGTTATAATAAATGATACAGAATCAAATTATTCTAAAGTAGAAAGTTCAGTTCCAGCAGGTTCCGTGTTAGAACCATTTTTGTTTCTCGTCTACATCAATGATATTGTAAACCAAGTTCAACACTCGCATATTAAACTTTTCGCTGATGATGCGAAGGTTTACATTAAATTTACTTGTGGAGACGTATTAGAAAAAAGAAATCAATTGCAGGAACACTTAAACAATATAACCGCGTGGTCCAAAAACTGGCAATTAAGATTGTCTGAAACTAAATGTGAGGTTTTGCATATATTAACAAAAAATCAAAATAATGAACATGATTATACATACTATAGACGGTAACGAATTATCTAACACTGGCTTAGTAAAAGATTTGGGAGTTCACATTTCAAAAATCTTCAATTTTCCGATCATTCTAAAACTATTGCCAAAAAGGCATTGAAAATGATATCATTGATTTTCAGGACATTTAAATAAAATTCAGCACAAAATTTAATAAAAGCTTAAAAATTCATTTGTTAGGCCAACTTTGGAATACAGAAGCGTGATATGGAATCCCTTTTTACAAAAAGACATTAAACTCATTGAAAACGTGCAATGTAGTTTCACAAGACGGCTTTTCAAAAGGTGCAAAAAATCATATAAAACATACGAAGAACGTCTTAAGCATTTACATCTGACCACACTTCAAGACCGAAGAAATAATATTGATGAATTGATCTATCTGAATGCTATAAGATTTTAAACAAACAAACAAGTCTTAATCCAGACTCTTTTTTCAGTTTAAATCAAAATCCCACCAGAGGTCATTCTTTAAAGCTAAAAGTTCAAAAAAGCAGAATTAACGCAAGAAAATTTTTTTTTGTAACCGAGTTGTTAAAAATTGGAATGCATTGTCTGAAGAACAATTTTCAGCTACTTCTTTTGGGTCCTTTAAGAAAAAACTTCAGCCAGCTGATTAATTTTTTTTAAAACTTTAGCCTAAATAAGTCACATTAAGTGTTGTGTTTAGCGTCGAGATAATAATGAAAATAAAAATTAATATAAATATTATATGGATTAAAAAAAATAATTTAAAAAAATTATTGTTTAAAATGTTTTTAAACCAGCTGTTGACCTTACTTACTTTGTTTGTGGCTCAAATTAGTGCTTTTTTTAAGCCTTTGAGCCATATTCTAGAAGGAAAAAACCCCATGTTTTCGTTATTTGTGGCGACTGTAATTGGTTCGCAATTTTTATTTGGTGTTTACACGATGTTTTTTTTTCTAGAAATAAACTTTGACTTTGACTTTAGGGTGTAATTTAGTTGATTTAAAATTATTTATATATGAACACCAACTTTTTTTGTATGGCTCCGAAAATTAAAAAGCATAAAACGAACCATTAAAGTTAAAAAATAACAAATAAAGATCTGTTTGTTTTAAGGTATCTGTCAGTCCGGATATACCTAATTTTGTATTTTCGACATCCGGCAGTTATGGAGATATCTCGCAAAATTTTCAGCAAGGCTCAGAAATTATGGAAGTCTTTCAGTGCACAGAATCGCATTCCAACCGGTATTTAAGTGATCTAAGTTTGTTATAAAAATTAAAATTACAAAAAGATATAGTATTCACTAATAATGGGACAAGTTAGTGCAAATATATTTCACCAATGGAACGGTCGTTTTATGCGAAAATCGTGGAGTAGAAAAACCAGAATGTAACAATATTATTACAGGGATGTGTTATTGCTGGAGCCGCCTCATGAACACATTTTATTTGATTTGGCGACAATGAAATACGTAGCCAAACTTTAATCGGAATGTTATGAATTAAAGGTGCACGCTTATCGGAGTTTTATTAAATTGAACGATTTGATTTACCACATACTCACTTATTTTTTTTACATTAATCACTATCATCTATTAACCAACCCGTCGCCATGATTGGATTTTTTCCGGTGACAACCATGAAACCTTCGTATTACCGTAGTGAAAACTTTGTCTAACCATTGGGGTACTTAAACGTGACCGCGGTGAACTCTTCGTATTACGAAGAATATATAACACAAGAGAATGTCCGACTGTACACTAAATTTTTGACCAAAATTTTGCGAGAAAAGTCGCACTTTCGAATATGTTCGCGACTTTTCTCGCAAAAATCTACCATTTTCTGCTAGTTTTCCCGCGCTGCGATTTTTTACACAGTGTTAGTTTTCTCGCAGTGGGGAATGCGACTTCTTTCGCACTCTATGCTGCTTTATTCGCACTGCGATTATTTTCGCACTGCGAGTCGGGCTGCACAACAAAAAAAAATAAAAACAAAACGGAGCGAAAATTTTTTGTTTAAATGAGTAAAAGACGTTTTTTTTTACCTTAAGATGTTAAAAATTTTTAGTTTTAATAAAATAAAGTAACTCTCCAACGTTTTAAAATTAAATAAAACAAGTTTCAAAATGTTTTACTCCATTGAAAATGACTACCAGCGTCTGTATTTTTTTTGTTGCGCAGCCAAACTCGCAGTGCGAAAATAATCGCAGTGCGAATAAAGCAGCATAAAGTGCGAAAGAAGTCGCAGTCCCTACTGCGAGAAAACTAACACTGTGTTAAAAATCACAGCGCGGAAAAACTTGCAGAAAATGGCGGATTTTTGCGAGAAAAGTCGCACACAAATTCAAAAATGCGACTTTTCTCGCAAAATTTTGGTCAAAAATTTAGTGTACAGTCGGACGTTCTCTTGTGTTATATATTCTTGATATTACCTAGTTCGTAGTTAATACACTTTATCTGAAATGTATCTGTATATGAATAAAATTTGCATATTGCTACTGTATAGCTTTAACGATTTCAATTTGCTCACTCACTGTGAAAAATCACGCACAAAGTATTACGTACGACCAAGGTACAACCTAAGGTGATACGTAGAGTTTTCCGCGGTGAAGTTTACGTTCCACAAAAGTAAGACGAAGATACCACCACCGTAAAACGAAAGTTTCACCACGGTAATACGCAGATTTCACGGTTGTAACCGTTAACCGGGAAAACGGCAATCACGGCAACGAGTTAATCCTTTCTTTACAAACTTTCTTTTGTATTTTGATTTTAATTTACAAATTAAACGCTATTTTTTTCCATTTTTAAATCCTATTGGGTAATATCCTAATAGATGTACACCTGAAAAAATTATATGCGCGTATAGTTAGTTAGTTTACATTTTTGCTTGTTTGGTTGAAACTTTATTTCAGTCTGGCTAATTGGCTCTTTTATCAGTTAATAAAAACTGGCGAAATTATTTTATTAATAAATTCAACTTTTTTTGCGGTGTAGGGTAGTGCATTTAATTTCGGCACTTTTCCCAATTGGGCATTTTTGATTTTGGACTATATCTTTGATAATCCTGGACGGAATACGACGTTTGATAGCTCAAATGAGAGCTAATTACATGTAGATGACTGTCGTGAGCTTTTTCTTTGTTATGTTATGATATTTTTATGTGAAATTGTGTGATTTATAAAAAATAAAATTGTTACTCGTTTCTAGAACATGGGCATTTCATGATTACGCAATAAATTGGTTTAAAAATTAAACTGTCCTGGTAAAATTTAGTCTATTTTCCGAATTTTTAGTCCCAGTGGTTCTACGTTGCGTCTGTGGTGAGCAATCGTTATAAAATAAAATAGTGTAATTTCGGCACACATATTGCTGCAGGCAAAAACAGGTTGAATTAAGTGATCGGGTATTAAATTGTAGTTGTAAATATTTAAAAGACAACGTTGAAATGTAGAAGGGCCATAGCACTGCACTTAAACTCGAATAAGGGGTCCTTTTAAAAAGTGCCGAAATTAAATGCATTTTTTTCCCAATTTTGCTCATTTTGATACCATTTGACATTTTAGCTGTAACTTTTTGCCAGTTACACGTTGAACATTAAGTAAAAGCTTAAATTAAAGAAAATTGTCGGAAAATAATGATAGGCTTTTAAATTTTTGAAAACGATGATTTTTTGAATGAGAAACAATCGATTGTTTGTAAAGTGCCGAAATTAAATGCACACATTTAATTTCGGCAATTTTCCATTTTGTTAAAAACTGATTTAATTAAGTAAAAAAACTACTTTTGTGCAGTGAAACCTTTGTGACGCAACGCAGTGTCGTAAAAGCTTCAAAATGAGCTATCAAACATGAAAATCGGACCATACAGTAAAAAGTTACTTTGGAAAAACAAAAAAGTGCCGAAATTAAATGCACTACCCTACGGTCGTTTCAAAGGTGTTTTTGCGATCACCATTTTCTAAAATATTGCCTAAAAATAACCTATTTTTCTAAATGGTAAAAATTGAGTGAGTTGTTGAAAGTTTTAAAATTTTTTAAACTTATTTTTATACCCAGACCTGTTCGTAAATAAAATTTACTGGGAGTCGGCCAAAATATGATAATTCGTTTCATTATTTTCGCCAGCTTTTATTACCGAAGCTAAACTATAAGAAATGGCGAATAAAAATTGGCTCCACTCCACTGCAGGTCGCCAACATTCAACTTCAAAATTGACTAATAAAAAGAACATATTACTAAAACTAAAAATATAATATACCTACCGAAAAATGCGCAAATTCTGTATAAAAAGTGGCGCCGGACCGGAGTATGCCATTATAATGGCATACCCTCCATTTCCAAAATAAGTCACGTAAATTGAATTTCGGGTCAATAAAAAGTTCATTTCATTTCAAGATAACATTAACTTATGCCATTATAATCGCACACACCACATAAATTCGCGTGAATTAAAATGAAGAGTATGCCATTATATGGGAGTTCGATTTGAATAGACTATTCTAAAACATTGTCATTATAATGACATACGCCAGCGATTGTTTTTCTACAGGAGTTGCATATTTTTCGGCATTGGTATTATACGATATTTATTATATTTTTGTCAAAACGAAGGAACATAATTTGACGGAGAAAGCAAAATAATTTGAGTAAACATTTATCCAACATTTACCTGATTTTTAAACGTTTGGTTTCAAGTGATAAAAGATTTTTAGGACAGAGACAGGAAAGGCTGAAGAAAAATTTAAAAAAAGCGGAGGAAAATTCAACAAAAGCATCGAGAAGAACGAAGCGGGGAGGATTTTCGACAAAGCATATGATGAAAGAAAAAAAAGAAACTGGAGGAGAAGCAACAGTGGAGGAATTTGTAGGAAGTCGCCGCAAAAAAAAATAACAGCGACGAAAAATGGTGCACAATAGGGATGCATTGAGCTGCTCACAAATGCTCAATACCAATTGGTACTCACATATATTTAATTGTGAGTACTAAGCTCAAGCTCAAGCTCACAATAAATCTCAGGCTCAAGCTCAAGCTCACAATTAGCCCAGGCTAATTAGCTTAATTGTGAGCTTGACAATAAAAAATAAAAAAAAATATATTATACTTTACCAAAAGATGTTTAAATCCTGAATAACAAGCTTTATTAGAATATTCCATTATAACAACATTTTTTCAGTCCATTTAAATGGCATTTTTATTTTAAAGTCATATTCTTCTGTTAATTCACACCAGTTATAATAAAAAGTCTGTTTTAATTTAATAATGGAACAATTCAATTTATCTAAATTTACGTAAATAAATAAATCTATTTAAATTCACGCGAATTAATGAAAAATAGGTCATTATTATGACATAACTCAAAAAAATATGCCATTTTAAAGCAATTTTATTCTATGGCTTATATGGACGCCACTCTTTATACAGGACTTAAAGTTTTTTTGATGAATTGCATATGTTTTTATCCATGGTTTTATCTGTTGGTTTTGCACTTTCATTTAAAAAAACTAAATTTTCTACAAAAAATAATATGTGTTAGAATAAACACTTAAAAATGCAGTAAAAAGTTTTTGCCTTCGATTTTGACTATTTTTTGGCAAAATTTCATTTTGCGTTCCAAACCTTGTAACAGTTTTTTTTACCTTTAGACCATTTAAAAAAGGCCAAAATAAGGATTTTTTTGGTCATTTTATCCTGGAACAATGATATCTTCGCTGCAAAAAGTTTTGTTATGAAAATATAAAAAAAGAACAGGCGTCGTATTTTTTACTTTATTTTTACACCCTGATTTATTTTGATTTTATCGAATGATTTCGCTAAATATTAATGTTTTTTTTTTCAAAAATTACCCTGAGATTGTTACCCCATTGTTTGTGAAACATGAAAAGCGAAAAACCGTTCAATAAAAAGTACAGGCATTTAATAAAATCATATTTTTTTGTTTTTTTTTGTTAAAAACTATTAAAATAAACATTTTAAAATTTTAAAATTGACACTTTTCCATTTAAATAAAAATTTTCATAAGAAACTTAAATTCAGCATTTTTTCTTATGCCAAAAATTTGCCGACCGTTTTAGGGTAAAAATCGCAGGTTTTTTTTCACTAAAACACTAATATCTTGACAGACTTTATAAAAATTTTCAATCAAGGTTTCAAAATGAATATAAAAATACGTTGGTTTTTTATATATTTTTGCACTAAAATTTGCTAAGTAAAAAATGCCTTATAAAAAGCCTTATTTTTGGCTTTGTTGAATATTTCGACAAAAAATTGTTACAAGATTTCGGAGCACAAGGTTATATTTTTACAAAAAATCAAAAGGGTCCATTCCATAAAAGAATTACATCGATGTGTGAAAATTTTTGCTTTTTAGTTTTTAGACACTTTCCGCAAAAATTGGTGGCTTCGTTCGCGATATATAATTACTTAAAGAAACATACTGTCACAAATCAAATTCCTATTATTCAAGATTATACAAAAATTTTGTTACTGAACCAATTAAATTAAAATTTTTAAATGTTGTCGAATTGGTCGAGGTAGATAGGTTTAGTATTAAAGAAGTAGTTTATTCAAGGCGTTATAGAAATTTGATTTGTGACAGTGCTCTTTTATTGTTTTTTATTTATATTCAATATCATTTTTGTGCAAAAAGCTAAAAAAAGGTTTTTCATAATATACTTAATTTCACCCTGGAGAGTTTAAATAATAAAAATCCATAATTACAACAATTTTGTTTTATACATGTCAGATGCTATTAAAAATATGTAAAAATGCTAAATATTTAAATATCATTAGAATGTAACGTCCAGAAATAGACCATAAAAAACATTACAATAAAATTAACGTCCAAAATATAGGCCGAAAAATGTTATGAATTGAAAAAAAGAATCAGAAAAAAGAAATAAATAAAAAAATTGCGAAACAATTTGCTGTTTTTTAGCGTTTTTGGCTGAAAAATGAGCGATACAGGACTTGAACCTGTAACCTCCAGCTCAGATGCTCATTAACAAATGACGTGCTGCGTTACACCATAGCCAAAGTGTTACATTACAACTAGTATTTATAAGGATATCATTAACACAAAAAAAAAAACACCGGGGAGAACATACAAGCATTTATTTTAATTTTTTTATTCAATTTCTATTCAAATTTTTTTAAACATAAAAATGGGTATTTTCTATTTTAAAGCGTATTTCTATTTACAAAAACTAGTTTAAATTGCTTTAAACATAAACATTTATCCTAAATTTAATTTGAATAAACTAAATTGATAATTAATATTAAAAATTTCAGTCTTCAATATTATACATTTTTTACAAAACGCCTTCTATATTTGGATTTATTTATACAAAAGGTATATGACTTTTACTGTTAGTATTGAGAGATTTTTGTTTTTTAAATCAGTATAACTCTTTTCGCTAAAAAATCGCAATGAAACTTAATAAATCTATAAAATCAAGAAAAACATGTTGTATTTTGGCTTATTCAATTACACATTTGTAGGTGAAATAAGCTTGTTTATATCTATACTGTCATTTTTACACGCCATGAGGCCTTACATTTATTTATTAATTAAAAACCATAATTTTATCTGAAATTCATATGTTCGTTAAATCAAGTGTTTTGCGGTGTTTTCTGGGTTGTTTTGTTTTACAGTCTTACACGTAAAATTTTCTTCCCATGGGGGGGTTCAGCCCCTCTCAAGTCGTCCTGAAAGGACCCATTGCTGCTGTTCTGCCCTTTAACCTCATTTGAGGGCTCTATCCACTCATAGCCCCCATTTCTGCGGACTATGGTCATTCCCTTCTGTGCTTACGACATACGATCCTCCTAAAATCTATACTATACGTAAGTATATTTTAAACATTCGTCAGGCTCACAAATGCTCAATACCAATTGGTACTCACATATATTTAATTGTGAGTACTCAGGCTCAAGCTCACAATTAATTTAATTGTGAGTACTAAGTAATGCTCAGCTCACAAATGAAATCTGGTGCTCAATGCATCCCTAAACGCAAGAATATATAATCCAAGCAAATAGGGTAGTGCATTTAATTTCGGCACTTTTCCAAATTGGGCATTTTTTATTTTGGACTATATCTTTGGTAATCCTGGACGGAATACGACGTTTAATAGCTCAAATGAGACCTAATTATATGTAGATGAGTGTCGTGAGCTTTTTATTTGCTATGTTATGATATTTTCATGTGAAATTGTGTGATTTATAAAAAATAAAATTGATACTTGTTTTTAGAACATGGGAATTTCATGATTACGCAATAAAATTGGTTTAAAAATTAAACTGTCCTGGTAAAATTTAGTCTATTTTCCGAACTTTTAGTCCCCGTGGTTCTACGCTGCGTCTGTGGTGAGCAATCGTTATAAAATAAAATAGTGTAATTTCGGCACACATATTGCTGTAGGTAAAAACGGGTTGAATTAAGTGGTCGAGTGTTAAATTGTAATTGTAAATAATAATAAAGATAATGATAATGATAGGCTTTTAAATTTTTGAAAATGATAATTTTTTGACTGAGAAACAATCAATTGTTTGTAAAGTGCCGAAATTAAATGCACACATTTAATTTTGGCAATTTTCCATTTTTTTAAAAAACTAATTTAATTAAGTAAAAAAACTACTTTCGTAAAGTGAAACTTTTGTGACGCAACGCACTATCGTGAAAGCTTCAAAATGAGCTATCAAACATGAAATTCGGGCCATACAGTGAAAAGTTACATTGGAAAAACAAAAAAGTACCAAAATTAAATGCACTACCCTATGTCCAGTTGTACAATAAACCGTTCTAATCAACTCACACATGATCGAATTTAAATAATCGCATTTAATCATCATTTTCTGCTAATATTTTGCACAAAGCGATTTAGTAAAATAGTCTTAGAAAAAACGAGTTTTTTTGGTATACAAAATATCGCTGTGCGAGAAAAGTTTTATTGAGTGCACAGAAAATAGCTTGCGCGTGAAAAGTCCCAAGTGAAACATTTCTTGTAAAATTTAGGTAAAAAATTCCCTGTCTGATTATGGAGGAAAATAAAACATAGCTGACCTCGATAATTTGCAGTATTGAATCGACTATTTAACGTTAAAATCATTTTAAACTTTCAGTAAAAACGGTTTTATATTTAAGATTAAATACCATATTTTAACAATTATTTATCAAATTACATAATTTGGAACAAAAATACAATTTTTTAAAGCGTGAAAGTTCACTAATTTATGTATATTTTTTGAAAAGCAGGAATTAAAAAAAATTATGCGTTCCAATTCGTTTATTTAAAATTTTATAACCGCACAATTTTAATTGATCCGTTTAGGTCTCTTATACAAACTTACTAGAGGTCAGCCAAATATAATTCAACCATAGATATCTACTGTCAAACTCTCATCTTGTAAATAAAATCTATAAACGGCTTTTAATACTCAAGATATCTTTAAATTTTTAGAATAAGGATTCGTGATTAAAATAAGGAATCCTAATAAAATAAAGAGGCTTTAGAAAATCTTAATATAGCATAATAAACAATAAATATCCTAATATTAAAACAATTAAATTAGCTCTGTAGATAAAATCTTGTATAATATTTCACTGTCAAAAATGTTTAGAAGCGCTTTAAAATTTGCATTCTTAGGGGTCCTTACCCCGGTTTGCCCCGGCTCATTTGACAGCTAAATTGCCGGGGCCGGGGCCGGGGTAGAGAGAATTGCGTTTGCCGGGGCCGGGGCCGGGGTGGAAAAAAAGTGCCGGGGCAAGCCGGGGCCAGGGCCCCGGTCGATCCCTAGTTATGACCCCCAATAATGGCGTTTTAACAATTCTGTATGTGAAAGATTTCTCCATGAGTGTAACTATTTACGTTACAAATTATACACTCAAAAAAAGGCTACTTTCTACTTTAATTTAATATCTTAATCGTTAAGATTGGTGCGGTATCTGTCGAAATATTACGTTTTATATACAGAAAACCCGCAATTTTTTCGTTAAAAACACCAAACGATGGCAGTGATTTTGTGAAGATTGCCCAACCTTTCTTTCCTTCACTTCGTATTTTTTGCCAAAAAATCGACGGTTTTCTGTACAAAAAAAACCCAATATCTTGACTAAATTCTGCACCAATTTTAACGATCAAGGTATCAAATTAAATCACAAACTAAAAGTATTCAGTTTTAAATGTTGTTCATTCTGTTTTTTTTTTAATTATAAAATTGTAATTGTGTTTATAAATTATGAAAATATACTACTTGCATTTAATTAATTAAGTATTATTTAACTCTTAATTCTACACAATACAATCTACCTGTATTATCTTATTTTGTATTTTATTTGGTTTTGTTTCATATATGTGCTTGTACTTAATAAAGGTGTTCTAACTAACTAACTAAATTAAAATAGAAAATAGCCGCTTTTGCTGAGTGTATAATTTGTAACGTAATTTGGTATACTTTTTGAGCAATTTTTCATGTACAGAATTGTCAAAAAACACCAATTTTTGGAGGTCATAACTCCTGAACCACTGGAGATATTTTGTTGAAAAAAATTTTGTAGGCTTTTGGGGGCAGGGGTAAAGTTTTCACGAAAAATCATTAAATTGACTACAAAAAGTTTGACTCCGCACCAAACCTGTTACAAGTAGTTGATTAATATAGATCTACAATTAATTTAAATAGGTTGTTTTGCAAAAATTACTGCACAACAACACAACTAATTAGACTTCATATGAGTAATTTCTTTTAATGTTAATTCATAGTGTAATGCCAATTTCTTATTATTAAAACAATTTTTTAAGGTTTTCTTATATGAAAATTTAAGTATGTTCTATTATTATTTTATTATTTTTTAGCTACTTCAACAACAACAACAACTGCAACTACAACCACATCTACCACGACCACAACTACTCTCACAAGTAACTACTTATTACAGTAACAACAACTATTAACTAAGTATTTTATGTAACTAAGTAACTATTTTACTAATTTAGCAACTTCAACAACCACAACGACTGCAACTACAACCACATCAACCACGACCACAACTACTCTCACAAGTATCTATTTATTGCAGAAATATATTTTTAATAAAAATAAAAAAATATTTAAACAGGAATTATAGAAAATTTTGTGTTACATCTATAAATATCAAATTTAAATTCTTTAAATTATTTGGGTTTTTTGTTTAAGCAACTTCAACGACCACAACAACTGTAACTACAACAAGCTCAAGCACTACTACAACTACTGTTACAAGTAGTTGATTAATACAAATCTACAATTAATTTAAATAGTTGTTTTGCAAAAATTACTGCACAGCAACACAATTAATAAGATTTCATATGTGTAATTTATTTTAATTTTAATGAATATTATAATATCACTTTCTTAGTATTAGAGCAATTTTTAAGGATTTTATCTGAAAATTTAAATATGTTTACTATTTTTATTATTTTAGCAACTTCAACAACCACAACAACTGCAACTACAACCACATCTACCACGACCACAACTACTCTTACAAGTAACTAGTTATTACAGAAATATATTTTTAATAAAAGTAAAAAAAAATAATTAAATAGGAGTTATAGAGAATTTTGTGTGACATTTATACATATCACATTTAAATTTTATAAATTATTTGAGTTTTTTGTTTAAAGGTGCAGTGCGGAGTCAAACTTTTTGTCTTCAATTTTGATACTTTTTTGTGAAAACAGTACCCCTGCCCCCAATAGCCCACATAAAATGTTTTCAACGAAATATCTCCAGTGGTTCAGGAGTTATGACCCCCAAAAATGGCGTTTTGACAATTCTGTATGTGAAAGATTTCTTTATGAGTGTAACTATTTACGTTACAAATTATGCACTCAAAGAAAGCGGCTACTATCTACTGTAATTTGATACCTTAATCGTTAAGATTGGTGCGGTATTTGTTGAAATATTACGTTTTTATACAGAAAACCAGCAATTTTTTCATTAAAAACTCCAAACGATGGCAGTGATTTTGTGAAGATTGCCCTACCTTTCTTTCCTTCACTTCGTGTTTTTTGCCAAAAAATCCACGGTTTTCTGTACAAAAAACCTAATATCTTGACTAAATACTGTACCAATTTTAACGATCAAGGTATCAAAATAAAATAGAAAGTAGCCGCTTTCGCTGAGTGCATAATTTGTAACGTAAATTGGTATACCTATTGAGCAATTTTTCATGTACAGAATTGTCAAAAAACACCAATTTTTGGAGGTCATAACTCCTGAACCACTAGAGATATTTCGTTGAAAAAAATTTTGAAGGCTATTGAGGGCAGGGGTAAGGTTTTCATAAAAAAATATCAAATCGGCGACAAAAAGTTTGACTTTGCACCGCACCTTTAAGCAACTTCAACAACCACAACAACTGCCATTACAACAAGCTCAAGCACTATTACAACTACTGTTACAAGTAGTTGATTAATATAGATCTATAATTAAATTAAATAGGTTGTTTTGCAAAAATTACTGCAAAACAACACTACTAATTAGACTTCATATGAGTAATTTCTTTTAATGTTAATTCATAGTGTAATGCCGATTTCTTATTATTAAAACAAGTTTTTAAGGTTTTCTTATATGAAAATTTAAGTATGTTTTATTATTATTTTTTATTTTTTAGCAACTTCAACAACCACAACAACTGCAATTACAACCACATCTACCACCACCACAACTACTCTCACAAGTAACTACATATTACATTAACAACAACTCTTAACTAAGTATTTTATGTAACTAAGTAACTATTTTACTAATTTAGCAACTTCAACAACCACAACGACTGCAACTACAACCACAATAACCACGACCACAACTACTCTCACAAGTAACTATTTATTGCAGAAATATGTTTATTATTAAAAATTAAAACATTATTTAAACAGGAATTATGAGAAGTATTTTATTACATCTATACATATCAAATATAAATTTTTTAAATTATATGGGTTTCTTGTTTAAGCAACTTCTACGACTACAACAACGGTAAATACAACAAGCTCAAGTCCTACTACAAATACTGTTACAAATAATTGATTAATACAAATCTACAATTAATTTAAATAGTTGTTTTGCAAAAATTACTGGATAGCAAAAAGATTAATAAGTCTTCATATGCGTAATTTATTTTAATTTTAATGAATATTAATAATATCACTTTCTTAGTATTTAGAGCAATTTTTAAAAATTTTTCTGAAAATATTAATTATGTTTACTATTTTTATTATTTTTAGCAATTTCGATAACCACAACGACTGCAACTACAACCAC